>JAPYZO010002006.1:0-15925 GCA_030522905.1 Torymus flavipes
ATATTTCTATATCTCGGAAGTAAATATATAGCGAAATAAAATTGTTCTATTGAAATATAATTAAGCCATCATTATGCATTAATAAGGAAGTCAATGAATTAAAGTGGACCAGCAGGTTTCTTTGTGTATATTTTTTTAAAAAGATTTTAACTCTATAATCACTACACGATATACGACGATAAACTACATTGAGATATTAAAAACTAAAATTTTTACAATACTTGAAATTTATTATTAAAACTAATGTTAGATTAATTTCATATTTCTAATTATACTAACAAGTTGCTCTACTGCATCTAAAACTGTAGTCAATAAAGACATAACTATAAAAAAACATTAAAATAAAGTGAAAATAAAAAAAAAAGAAATTCAAAAACAAAAATAAATAATAATTATCGAGGAATTAATGTAAATACAGATTATGTATACTCACTAATAATGATTAATCGTTCATTTTTTTTTTTTCATGTTATTTTAACTGAATATATTTTACAATTAAAAAAACACTTTATTGCAATAATTTTTCAACGCCAAAACTTTTTGAAAATCCAAAATATTAAATGAAAAACGTACCATTAAAAAAAGCAAACTCCACGTTACTTTCTACTAGTTTCCCCAGAAATTACAATATTTTCATCAAGTTATTTCAAAATCTAATCTCTAATACAAATGAGTCGACAAATCCAACCTATACATCCTAAAAAAAATCAAAAAAATCTACTCACGTATTCCTTGACGTTCTTCGTCCTAACAGCCTTGTATGAAGCGTAGGCCGGGTACAGGGTGCCGAAGACCAATCTGAAAAGCGGGTATATGAGGACATAAGTGAATGCGCGCGGCATAATCAGCGCCATCAGTACAGTCAGCGCGCCGACGCTCTCCAGGTTGAGTCGAATAGGCAGCCGTTCGATGGATTCGCGGACCCAGAGGACGGATTTGCAAGCGAGGACGCGGCCAATAGCGCCGACCTCACGCAACTCGTCTTCCGTTGGGGCGAGCAGCCGCACCGACGACGACCAGTCGTAGCTCGTCATCGTCGTGGTTGTCGTAGTCGTCTCCATTCGCGCGCTCATTTTTTCGGTCGAGCGAGAGCTGTTTTTGGTGGGAGTGGAAAGACGGAGGTTGAGTTTGCTCGAGTTGTCGTTGTTGTTGTTTTGCGGCAAGAGGAGTTGAGACAAAACGTTTTTCGGTCTGGATGCAAGTTTTTTTTTTTTATTGTTTTGATGTTAAAATATTAGCGAATAGGTTTAAAAGTAATTATGCTTAATTATTGGTAGTAGAAAAAAAACGTTTTGATCTTTCTGAAAGTTTATTTTAGAAAAAGTATCTTCCTGCAGGAAAACAACATTTTTAGCTTAGTTAGTTTTTGTTAACTTGACTCGATTTCCCGAGAAAATTATTAAAGATGTTACTGAACGTATGAACTGTGAACAAGAAGTAACCATTTGTCAAAAGCCGAGGGCTTATTTTCATTTAAATTTATTAGTTAGATTAAAATAGCATATCGTAGCTTACACAGTACACATCAAATCTAAAATTAAAACTGACTGATTATATACTACTCAAAACATTGCATCATAAAAAATTTGCACGTACAAATAATATGTGTTACATATATATATAAGTGCTCGAATACTTTGCATCAAGTTTGAATTAAATTTAAACTGCAATACACCAACGAGATCAATAATAAAAAAAAAATCAACGACCTTCAAAAGTGCTCCCGAAAAAATTACATTGCTTCTGTGCTACTCTTCATCGATCCTCGATATAAACTTCCGAATAAATATTAAATGTGAGAACACCAGTGGTTTTTGCGTTAACGTGCGTGAGCCAGCACAACTCGAGCAAACTTTACCTGAGCCTCGTGTCACTCCACTCGCGCGACGACGACGACGACTCGCCGGCGCGTTCGCATGTTGGCCCTGCAAGATAGGTTATGCACCCTCTGCTGTCTTCGGGTATCAATTGTCACGGTGACGACGCTGCGATGGCTTTGTCGGTCGAGGTTGCCGGACTACTATTCGGGCTAGAAGGCGAGAGCGTAAAAAAGAAGACGGTCAGAGACCAGTGTGTATATATGCGCTGCGAACGAGTTCTTGTTTCTTTTTGTTTTTCATTGTTAGTTTTTGTATTGGTACAGGTAGTTATTTTCAGTGAGAGAACACGCGCTGTGCTTTTTCGTCTAAGTAGTTTTTTTAGAATTTTGTTTTTATTGTTTTGGACATTCTGGAAGTATTTAGAGAACGGAGGTTTGATACTTTTATAGTTATAGTCAAATACAAGTATTGAAATAAATTACAGTGTAAGTATTTTTATTTCCAACGTGGGAGTAATAAAAATAACTTGCATTGAATCGATTTTAAATATCTCCTCGAGCCTCGATTTCACATTTCGCGGTATTTAAGAGATATAAAATACTTTTGACGTCCGAAATAAGACGTTACGGGGAACAATATTTACGTAATAAATACGGCCATAATACGACGGTAAAAGCGTTTGCGAGCGATCGTTAAAGCTTATTCCGTCTAGATTCGTGCGTTACAACAGACGAGTTTTATGAGAGTATAATGACGACTCGTTGTCTCTCATTCAAAACACACATTCATTCGCGAAGCAATATAAATAAATAGACGTGAAATAGTCTGAAAAAAACCGTTTTGAAATGATAATAAAAAATCGTTTATCGGTTCATAGAGTTCCAATTGTAACGAGCAGATTGTGCATAGATAGCGAGCTGGTTTTTTCCTCGAGTGTATATAAATCAGTCATCGCGCGGTACGATATCCCATTGTTGTTCTTCGCTGCGGCGATCATTCTTTTATGCTCTTTTTAATTTCTTTTTTCTCTTCTGTTGCACAACGCGTATTTAACATTCACATGCTATTTCGTCATTGTTTTTAGTTAACTGAAAAATCCTTTTGAACAAAAATTATTATTGCAAGAAACTATTTATTTTCAGGTGTTGATAAAAAAAATTCTCAATGTCGAGTAATTTATTAAGTAATATAATAATCTTTCAATTCTTTTTGAAAGTTTCGAGAATAAAAGAAAACATTATTTCAAGAAGAAATTTCGATAATTTAACGTTTGAATACTTAAAGCAAAAATAGGCTGCTCTTACTCATCGTTCTCCCGAACTCTTGCAACTTTTTTATATGGAGAAGCTAATGGCTCCAAGATCAAAAATTACTTCTCAGAATCAATTCTTAACTTAGATATAATATGACAAATGTAGATATACATAATCAACAACTAAAGCACTTGCAACCTTTCTTAACTTCAACATAATCAAAACCCTTACATACCTAATGAAACCCCTGCAATCCACCTCTCACTCAAAAATCAAACCTATTAAAAATCCCCACCTCCGCGGACTCAAAAACAAAACAAAAACAAAAGAAGCGCAGCGGCTCCGCGCGTGCGAACGATCAAGCGGCCGGCTGAGAACTGACTGAAAAGCGCTCGCGCTGGGGACTCTATTTTCGCGGCTGTTGCAAGCGCGGAGCTTTACGCAAAAGCGCCCCGGCGCAAGCGGGTCGGCCTGTCGCTTCTTGACCCCGTTTGGGTTGGTTATAAGCGTGTGTATACGCTTCCGGAATTTTTGTCGTGGTTTCGTGTAGGGATATAGAACCATGAGAGGTGTAATATATATATTTTTTAAGGTTATAATGATGCTTGGTGAGAGTATAATCGTGCCTAATAGCCAGGCAATTGTTTTTTAAAAAGACAAAACATAGACGTAGACACAATTTAAAATTTTTCCTACAATAAACTTGTAAATTGAGTCTGATGACGATCGTGGATTAGTTTGATTTTTAAGCTGATCGGAGATTTCTATTAAAAAAGAAATTCGAGTCAAGTAATTCAGATGATTCTAATTCGAGTTATAGTTAGCGTTGAGCGGTGTAATGATAGGTAATAGGCAGATAGGAATGAATTGGTTTCGGCCTCAGATAAAAGAATGTATCTGGAGCTTGAAGGTCTTTTGTATTTAGAGCTCCGGGATTATTTCTGTGTGATTTCGTAAAGTTAATCAAGGTCAACGTCTGATGTAACAAAGTATCTTGGATACACGATTTTAAGCCGTGTTTATTGGTTTTTCTTTCTTTTTACGTATACCCGTGTTTAATTATCTATACAATTTTGATAATATACACATTTAAATAGTAGTAAATCCTAATAATAATCACAATATTATTTACTGAAAATTAACCAATAATACGTATAATACATAAAAATCCTTGATATACCCTACAATTAGCACCTTATTCCAAGCGCACTTTGAAGCCCTAAACGAAAATACTTCACTATCACAATAAGATATTCCAAGAAACCCTCGTGCCACTCCAGCCTACAAAAATATTTCATCTCCATCCGATTTTGAAAGCGAAATGCAGTATTTACGTGTACGTGTGCGTGTGTGTCTCTATATAACGGGGCGCACGCTAGAGACGGACGCAGAAAAAGAGAGAGTATATCTGTGTTTACCGAGATACGGCTGTAATTATGTTTGATGACTGTGTCCTAACAACCGTTACTTCCTGCTCCGCGCTAGAAAATGCTATTTACTTTGCACCACTTCTGCGTAATAAGTGGGAAGTTGCTTTTTTTTTCAGTTCCAAATTGCGAAAATTACGCTGTTTTTTCAACGTGAAAGTTCAGATAATACTCTGGGGCCATTTCCCGAATGTTTCGAAAAATATATAAGTTTTTATTCCAAACCAAGATGTTGTTAATAAAGAAAATGCAACAAGTGCAGGATATCCATAGTAAACAAAGTATAATGTAGAGTGAGTCACCTGTATACAATAATTTTGATCGCACCACACACGGCCAGTAATAAAGTTCACTTAGTGGTAAAAATAAACAGAGACCGCGAGGTGAAACCCATTTCGGAGCGAATTTCCTTATAAGAATCCTGCGACCTCGACCTCGCGGAGGGGAGATCTGGTGCGCAATCGGTGCTATGTACAACGAGAGTTTAGAAAATCGTGACTATTTTTAACGATGTTCTCTCTGCTGGCTTTTTTTTTCAGCCACCGGTGCGCGCAATTAGCTATGGAAATTAAAATAGCAGCGCGGTCTTCTTTGGTGTAGTTTCGCTCGAGATTTTTTTTTCCAGAGTAAATAGCAGATAAGTGCCGTAATTGGAGCGCTATATAGCCATAGTGCAAATTAGTTGTCCATTTATAGAGATGTTAAGGAGTATAGGCTCTTCTTAGTCAGTTGGAATGTTTTGCCTGTAGTTTTCCACATTCGGCCGAGATAGAAACTTCGTTGGGTTTGTGGTCACTTCGAAATTGATAAGATTTCGAGAGCGTAATCTATAGGTATCTTATCTTGTGTTGTAAACAATCGAAATAGCCGAAAATTATCATAAAACGCACGATAGGACGTTCGAGCATTCACGAGGAAAAGTAAGTAATTATACCGAGTGAGTAATGCGTGTTATGTTTATACCGATCTTCGCTCATTCGCAATAATATTCCTGTACTAATCTCAAATTATGAACAGCCAACACGTAACATACGTGTTCCCCAATATTAAATAACGAAACACACAAAAAATAAAAGAAACATAAAATAAAAACAATTTTTTCCAAGTTTTAATTATAGACAATTACAATGGCGATATTTTTCCGAAAGAATCCTCTCCACGCAAGAAAGCAAAAACCTATCCGCAACACAAACTCCCGCTCCTCACACATCACTTCGCCACTTCAACTCCTCGTCCTCACCTTTCACCTCCAAGCCCAACACCAGCAGCAACGCACTACACCCGTATAAATTGTCCAGTTGTCGAAGAGACCGCGCGCGTACGGAGTCAACGGAACGACTGACGCCTCGCCTACACTAGACACTACTCCCGACAGCGGCGGTGACGATTACGTCGGTCGCCCCCGCCACTATACCGCACGAGGCAGGTAATTCGATGATTATCGCCAATGTCGAGGCACAAAGGCACGCGTACAATTGCGTAACGTACTTTTTTTATGGGCTTTTCGAGAAGATGTGGGTGACCTGGTCGGCATTGTTGGACTGCGGGTATACGTGGTAGTAAAAGAATGCGGAGAGAAGAGAGAGGTGGAGTTTGTTTAGTTATGGTAATGAGGCAGAAATGATGCTAGGCTTTTGTTTAAGTCGAAGTTCAGTGTGAATTCTTGGAGAACTTTTCAAGATTTTTAACGGTGAATTGTTAAGTAACAAGAAGGTTCAGTGTGTTCTTTGGGGAAATTAATTTTGAAATGTGGAAACTTAGCGGTATTTTGTTCAACCTGATTAATGGATTTAAAAACTTGTGAAAATTCAGTAACATACACGGAGAATAATTTTTGTTAATTTACTATGTTTACCAGTAGCACTGAGACTTTTTTACTTTTTATAATAAATTTACTGATACTCTGATATTTCATTTCGGCAGTGAAAAGTAATTAATAATCCCACATGACGAGTGTATCCCAGAACTACTTACTATAAAAATATTAAATTTTCTTAGAAAAAAAAAAAATTCCCCGTGATGATACTCAAAATAAGCTTGAAAGAGTTGATTAATAAACTTACCACGATTAGCCTTACCAGATTATTTAAAAAATTTCAATTCATACTTTTTACATTGCTTTACAATGAATTTTCGTACAATAGTTTTTTTTTTTTTTTTTTTTAATCCATTTACAAAAATCTCAATATTTATTTTCAATCATCTATATTCTAACTTCCTTTTTAAATAATTAAATGTAAAAAAAAATCCTCATAGTGTCACTTCAGAACGAAACCCCATACGATCCGATACTTCAACCACCGAAGCATTAAATCCCATTCGCGTCACCCTATCGAAAGCGAGAACAGAAAACCGATCGCAAGCTGCTTATTCTTGACTTTTCGTCTCTCTCTCTCTCTCTCTCTCTCTCTCTCTCTCTCTCTGTGCGAGCGGGAGGTCAAGATCATTGACGCGCCAAGCGATTGTCGCCTCTGCTGGAAATTGGTATGACCTCGGGTTGGACGAAAGGGACATGTCAAATGTCACGGCCGTGGCGTTTAATACTGCGGTCTAGGATATTAGTAATGCGCATTTTTGGTACTATATAGGTCCGGTTCATTAACTTTGATTGATAGTTCTGATGTGTGGGAAGTTGGTAAGTTGTAAGCGAATTACGAAGTTGGGAATTAAATGTAATTTTCAACACTTGTCTGACACTTGGGAAATTAACTTTAAGACTTTGCTAATACAATTCATTTGTAAAAAATGAAAATTTAGTTTATTGGTGGGATGATGAAATTATTTTCTATAAATGTTTCGGTCGAATTGGAGAAATTAAAGTTACTGACAATTAACGATTAAATCATTTCTACTCTCAATGACAAAATGATGTTGAATAAAAACATTAACAATAGAATTAAACTTTTTGTAAAACATCAAGTATGAGAACATAAAACATAAGATCTCAGGCAAAAGCAAAGACTATATGTATATACAGTATTATGCATTGCTACTACCTGGAAGTCAATAAAATAATTTTATCAATGTAACTTTAGACTTTACTCTAATTATAGGTTTTCGCTTAAACGTCAATAAAGTTACCTCTTGACCTAACATTGAAACTGCGTCTTTGAAACGAATAATTATGTACATTGTCGCGCACCGGACCATTACCCAACGGATTATGCAAGTGTTCGGTTTCGAAAAGCTTAGTTTTCATAAAAATACAAAATTATATCCCATCTGTTATGCAAACTGATATAGCTGCAGTTTTTCAAAGTCAAAGAATTTTATGAGACAACAGTGCTAAATATACTCGGACACCTCACACTTTAAACAATTCAAAACTTCTTATTGTCCAGACATACAGTACCAGTGTCCATTAGCGCTCAAAAGCGAAACGAATCCCAAAAAGTTCCTGTCTCTTGGATTCCGCACTCACCGACTCGGAATAGACTACTCATCGGCTCGATTAGCAATCGCGCAGAACAGCTGACGAAACAGCAGAAGCCCAAGCATGCATGCGGATTATTTCGGGCAGGATCATTGGCCTGAACGCAGCAGCCACTGCAAGCGGACGGAGAGGGAAGCAAAGTGAGCAAAGGGTCTGGTAGGTAAGTGACCGATGTGGTAAAGTTTACCGATCGCTGACGAAGGGCCGGATAGGGAGTACAGTCGATAAGTGGTTAGGGTGAAGATTTAACTTAAGAGTTTTAGTTATTAAAAATCGCCTTATTGTATTTGCTCGCGGTATTTGTTGATATAACGAATTGTGATGTAGAATTCTTTGGTTACGTATTAGAACAAAAAATGCATGAATAAAAGCGTCATATATAATTCGAAATTATGGATCTGTAAGTTTGCAACGTAGGGATGCAACGAAATAAAAAAATAAGTTATTTTAATTTAAGTTTATATTAATTAATATCAACTGTTTGTGTAGATTTAGTATTTAGTGTTTTATAGTATAAAAGAGTTGTATAACGAAGGTTTTAGATAAAATTTCCATTGTTTAATAACTTTAAGCAATTGTAAAAAATTATTTCGTTGCGCATTCCCAACGATGCAAACTTCAGACCCATTCGAGATTTATTTATCGCGTTGGTTCCTTTTATTAAAGGGTGACCCATTTATTTTCAGTCGGTAAAACAGACTTTCTATTTTTTAGTAAAAATGATTGCAATTATAAAATATACATTTCAATTTAAACCTTTTAAATGTAAGGGTATGTTTCATCGTATTTATATTTTCCATTACATATATTTACTTAACATATTCATATTAAAATGTTTCCATTAACTTATCCTGCTCGTTTAAAATATTATTAAAAGTTAAAAAAATCTTATAAAATGCGCCGAAATATTAGTACTAGAAAAGACTCCAAAATATTAGTACTAAAAGAGAGATAAGAACGTGGACCTACGGCAAAACACCTCTAAACACACTAGCCTCATATAATTCGACTCGGCCGCATACGCGGGACTTGCGTAAACAGGATGTCGTATACTCGGTCTCTCGCGTTTGCTCTCCGCACACGTGTGTGCACTTTAGTGTCTTGTCTTTCCTCTCATTCTCTATCCCACATGTTCGCCTTTCCGTTATGAAGCTGAAGTTAGCAGGCAGGTAGATGAGAAAAGCAGTGGTTCTCAGTCAAAACGTAGAATCGCCGGAAAATGATTTTTACTTCGATAAATATCTAGCCAATGAGTTTTTACGTGATAATTAAACCGAAATATCACTTTTTCAATGGCAAAAATATGTTTTGCAAACTAAGACGTCGGTTTGTAAATGGTTGAAGCGGAGCAACGTGATTAAGTACGCGCTAATGATTTCTCGGCTGTGTGTAAAAGTGTGTACGTACAGTTACAGAAGACTGCCTGCTAACTTCAGCTTCATTTTCCGTTTTATCGCGACACACCGTAGATAAGGGGGAAACGGATTTTCGCTCGAAAAAAATCAGAACGCAACAGGCGCAATTAAACTATTTATTGCACTGGTTCGCGATATTGCATCATTGCTCTGTACAAAAGGTAATTGCGATTTCGCGTCTTATATAAAATTATTCTATACGATAGCGTTGCGTATCGTGTAATTACGCGTTGGTACGCGCGCGTGTTGTGTATGGGAAACGCTTTTTTTACATATGAGCGAGGATGGCGAGCCGAAGTATAATGATACTCTAGAGGAGCACGCGCGTGTTGTGATTGAAATTATAATCGGTGCGGCCAGGTGTTATTTCGCGTTGAGTAATGTGTATTTGTGTGCAGCGCTTGATTTTTCGTATTAGAAACCACCGTTAGCTCGAAGATTCAACAATTTTTATAAATAATAAAAGAACCTGGGCTTTCTTTGTATTTAGAAAGGAATAATCAAAGGGAATAGAAAAGCTGCGTCTTGGATGAGAGAACAAAATGAAACTTTTTTCCTCGGAACATATATTTATAACATCCTTCTTCTGACAATGGCTAAAAATTAGGTCAAGGAGTGATAATTTTTTTCTTCATCCGAACCACATCTCGAGACTTGCGAAATCCCATGCGATCATTTCTCTCGTCTTCCAGCGGAGGATGCACTCATCGCTCGTTGCGACCTTGGAGCCATCGCTTTTCCCGCGATTACCCAAACCGGCACCGTCATTGCTCCTTCGAGCCAGGCAAACGCAATAATCTCTACTGTCATATTTATCTCTTACAATTATTTATTATTATTATTAAGATTCTTATTAACTTTGCTACTTTATTGTAAACTCTATTGATTAAAAAATGCAATTACGTTCTTTTTTTAATATCAAAATATGAATAATATTTATTAGTAGTGGTTTGGTTACAATAATTATCATTACATGTTCGGTATTACATTCTACCGTTGAATTTTTCGAGTATAATTATATATCACTGACATTTTTTCATATAAAAAATGATGTGTTAAATTTAATACATTGAGCTTAATTTACATCTAAATCTTACGGCTATCTAAAACACTTCTTCGAAATTTCGACACTAATTTATTTGATTCCGTAAAATAGTACATTTCGATTTCATCACGCAACGTAGAAAACAATAATTTTAGATTAACAATAGTCCTAATACTTTTTTAATCAGAAGACATTTTTGCTATTTAAAAATCTTTGGAATGATTATTTCGCTCGGGAAGACTGGAAATACTGCCATTATAGTTCTACATTACATGTCACAATTTTATATTATTAAAAGCTTAGAATTGCGTTTAACTGTATTAATAAATTTTGTACAACATTCAGAACGATAGGAAAATTCCCTTTTCCACACATATTTTTCGTATGAGTTTTATTTTCTTTTAATGGCAGCACTTTCATTCTTCCGAAGTGAAACCCTCATCAGCCCATCTAACACTCTCATGACCAACAACAGTCAAACCACTGATCATACCGCGCCTTCATCATCCGTATACACAATTTTAAGGGGCGCTGGTAATATGACCACCGTGACCGGACTGACGACGGTGACAGTCTTGAAAACGGGTATGTGGAAGTTACGCGTGTAATGAATTACCGTGGGCACAACCACAGGTGCCGGGGCACCGCGGTTAGGTCGCACTGGGCACGTCATCTTTCGTTTCTTGATTAGGCCAAACCTCGCCGCGTACTCTTTGATTCTTTTCATAAAAGTAGGGATGGCTGGGTGGTAATGTGACCTGGGTTACAAGTCGAACACTTCGAACGTAAAATTAAGGAATAAAGTTCAAATGTTTTTTGAGGTGTCTGAAGTGTTTGAATCAAATAAATGTAACAATTGACTTAAATTTCGTTACAAAATGGATCGATATTTAAAATAAAGAATTTTTCTATGTAAACAATTTAAAACCACTTTTTTTGACAAAAAGTAATTTTTACGTATTTAATTGCAAGTGTCCGACTCAATCGAGGAAAATCAGACTCGATTTCGCTTTCTCACTTTCTCTCTCTTAACGTTTTTTTTCCACTTAAAGCTCCCTCTCGGGGATGCTGGACGCAAAAGAGGGAAAAAAACGAGCACTCAGCCGATCCTTCACGCTCGATCGGCACGGGTGCAACGACCGAGAGCCAAGAGTAGGAAGAGGATTGAACCGACCGTGCTTTTCTAACAATGTTTACCGAGGTTTAATTAGTCTTCGTATATTTTAGCCGGATCCTCTAATTTAAAATTTTAGAAAATGATTTTTTTCTTCTCGGCGTTTCTTGAGAAGCGATAAATTTAACTGAAAATTTAATCAAGTTGAAAAACCAGATGCGAAACTGCTATTATTTTTCTTAACCGTTAACAGCGAGACTTTCTCGAACTCTCCGCCCTGAAATAGCAATCCACTGTTCTCCAAAACTCTCGGCGACTGATTAACGGTTCGCGGAAGGCCTAAAAAAGCCGTTCCTCTCCCAAACAACAAACCCACACCGCTTATTCACTTTCACAGATTAAAAGGAAAGCTAAATAAAGGAATCGCGCGACACTTGTCTCCAGCGCATTCGCGCGAACGGCGGAATTCCGATAAATCGTCGCTTTTCCGCGCGGAATCCGGCTAATCGGGCGCCGCTTAATCTTCGTATCGCAGTCGCACACTGCAACAACAACAGCGACGGCGTCGTCGATTTTGGTTGGGCGCCAATTTCGCGGGGACCGCGTCACGCTCCGTTTCTTTCTTCTTTTGTCTCGCTCGCTCTCGCTTTCCCACAGCGTGAGCGCGTCGTGCGATCGTGCCAGCGATTAATTAGAATTTTGAGTTACAATGATTTCCGAGTTTTCGAGTCTCTTGGCGATTCTATTGTGTCCTCGCGATTGTCTGCAATTTGGCTTCTATCCCTTTCGGCGATGTAGCGGAATAAGGCATAAATTACTTTTCTTATTTTCTCTTTTCACTATCTATTAAAAAATCAATGGCGTGCGAAAATAAAACGGCATCGGAGGATCGCGCGTGACGTCGACGACGCTGGACTAACGTCACGTTGACGTGTTTTTCGTCACACGTGCGTTTCTTTCTCCCTGTCTTCTTCTTCTTATTTCACCTATCGATATTTTATTTTCACTCGGCGTTTATTTTCTTCCTGGCGTAAATGACACTGCAGAGGCTTCGTGAAAATACACGCGGTGATGACAGCGATGATGCCGCGAAAATTTCGCAGCTTTCGAGTATTGTCTGCCTACATTGTAAAAAATAAAGAACTTATAGTTATTGTATTCAGCAATACAATTGACGAATTTCAATTTAATTCGAAACTTTACTTTTTCATCAGAGTTCGATAGAATTTCATTTTTTAGATTTTCCACATATATATTATTAAACGAAAATTTTTTATTAAAAAAATTTTTTTATGGTGAATCATACTTTTTATTAAATTTATAGAAAAATGTTGTTTAATTTTATCATGAATCTACTCATTGTACTATTCATTTTATTAAAGCTGAATGTTTGAATGCTAAAATTGATTTATTACTCATTCTTAATTAGCGTTTCTTTGAATTGCAGGATTTCCGTTAATTAATTTTCTAAAAATATATAATTCATTGAATAGGGAAATTGAATCAAGCTGAATCAAATACATAGAATTTTATTAAATTTAAATTTAAAAAGAAAAACATATTTTTTATGAATGCAGATCAATTTGGAAATTTTCAAAATTGAGAAAGTGCATAGAAAAGGGGAACACATAACCTCGGTTGTCTATCTGTTTATTAAATTATTTTTGTTAATCATGAAATTCAAATAACTTTTAACGAAATATTTCGAAAATTTGTTCCCAACCACACGCTAAATTTTCCGAATTCGAATTTGAATAATACACTTGAAATTTTGATGAAAAAGAAAGATAATCAGAACTGAAAACAACAAAAATCACTAAAGTACCTACTCGTAAAAGACGCAAACAACGCCGTGGCCTCTCTATTTTGTCACCATACTCGTACACTTTGATTTCCTCAGACTCCAACCACCAAACTCTCGAAGGAAATCCACTGGACTGACTGACTTCTCTCGTGTGCTGGGTACAAAACGCGGACCGCGATGCGGATGCGAGCTTCGCGACGCCGAGACTAAAGGCTCAGCCACTCCCGCCGGCCGATTTATATTTAAACGACGCCGCGAGGGAGAGAGAGAGAGAGAGAGAGAGAGAGAGAGAGAGAGAGAGAGAGAGAGAGAGAGAGAGAGAGAGAGAGAGAGCGAGAAATAGAGCAGGTCGACTTTGCCGAAATCTTCGTTTTTTCTCTCTCTCTCTCTCTCGCTCTTTCCCTGTTTCTTTCTTTCGTGGTACGCGTTGTTTGTTTGACGAGAGGCGCGGGTTGGCCGGGATGTTGTTCTTCGCGGTTTGCTGGTGATAACGTGTGGGTATGAAAGGTGGTGAGAAATGTGATGATTTTGAGAAACGTTTTTGAAGTTAAAGTGTTGTACAATAATTGTTATGGAAATATTGTATTTTTAGTCAGCAATATTTCTGAACAATTGTTTGATTCATTGGAAAATAACAGTTACACGTAAAACATTTTTCTTTGATACTTTAATTGAAGGATTCGATATTTTGGAAATGATATTTAACGGAAAAAAAAATATTTATCCAGTTAACTTTTTTTAAAGATAGGATATAATATTATTCTGAAGAATACTAGCAAAAATTTAGAATAAGATAATTTTTTACCGTAGAAAAGTCGTAGAATTTTTTTTTACTAAAACTATACCTTAGAAAAAACTTATTTGTCACTGAGTTCTAAAAGTAAAAATTTTATGAATTTAACAAAAATTGTGTAATTTGACGCCTAAAAATTTTTTATGACGTATGAAAGAATTTGTTAAAAAAAAAGCGAAAGTGAGTCATGTGTAGAGGAGAGTTTGTTTATAGATTAACGAAAAAAGTTTAGTTTGATGACGCCATTGTTTATAGTTATTATTTCTGGCCAATCGATACAATATTTTTGAATCCTGCATCACTGAAGCTTTTATGAAAGTCGGAAGTAGAAAACATACATAAATCTACGTAGAATTTTACGAGATTATTAAAATTGATTGGTTTCGTTTTCAAAATAAAACCCACGTATAAAGAAAAATAACAACAATTAGGAAACATTAATGCATGATAAAAAGATAAAATTTGATAAAAATACTGCATCAATTTATATGATATTATATGAATATCATATAATTTAGTTTAAAAAATTTGTGAAGCGCGCTTTTCCACGTAGCTTCAACAAATTTGTGAAATTATGAAAAACTAAAAAATTCTACTAAACAAATCTACTACATTATTTAGCACCAAATTCAAGAATAAAAATCACCCCAGCAAACCATCCTTTTCGCTTTAAAATTAGAACCGATTCCAGCCTTACTCTCGCGGGTGGCCTATGTGCAGCCGCTCTTTTACAACCTCGGGTTTCCCGATGCCGCGGCTTCTTCTCCGAACAAAGAGTAGGGACCACGAGCTCTCCAGCCTCTGCTCGGGTTAAGTCTAAATTTCGACCAATTAAAAGTAAACCCCCAAATAGAACTCGGATCTTATTTCGGGCGCGGGACACGTCATTCTGCCCTGCGAGATGAAATGACTTTGTGATGAGACGACGTTCATTTTTGGGGTTTGATTTGTGTTTACATCTGCAATGGCGTCTTGCTACTTGTATAATAAAATTAAGTATTCAGCTATTAATGTAATGTTGAAAATCTTATTTTTGAATTGATACAAACATTATATGTAGACTAATAAACTTTATAGGTAAAGATTAAAAAGTGAATGAGAAGTTTTTTTCCATCACTTCCGATGCATTTTTGTGGTTTCTGTAACTCTGCCAGTTTCTACCAATCCGTTTACAAACTTGACTTTTATGAATTTTCCATCATGTGGAACTTATACAATGCCATTCTCTATATAAAAGCATTGATGTTCTTATGCTTCACGTTAAAAACCATATCTTACTACAGCCTATAAAAATTATCTAATGAATTGAAACTCGTAAAACAGGAATGCACACACATTTCATAGGATATATTGCATTCAAGTTGGTAAAATGTAAAAAGTTATAAAATTATCCTTTCGGTCATTATTTATACATTAAAATTTTGATATTTTGCTACAACTTTATAGTCCTTTTTAACTATGAATTATCCATAGATGAACAAAAGCATTTCCCACATAATATTTTGTATATAAAAATGTGTTGTTTATATGTATTGTTAACATCCTCAACATTTACTTTGGTCAAAAACTAACCTCAAAATCTCACATATAACTATGCTGAAAAGTATCACCAGTAATTTCGTTTTAACGTCTTCCTCAATCCTTTATTAAGGTGGTTCTTTCACGGGGATTCCCAGTCAAATCAGTGCTAAATGAAAAGGTTACCTAAGATTGAAAAAAAACCATATTTACTAATAATTATAGTTTAATCTAATAATAATATACTAATTCTATAAATATAGTGTACTTAACACGACTAAAATAACTTTTTTTAACAAAATT
>JAPYZO010002007.1:0-28035 GCA_030522905.1 Torymus flavipes
CAATATAGAGAAAAAGATCCATTTCAATAAACGATATACCATTAAATAAAATACATTAATGTTGTATTTATTTTTGTTCATTCATTAAATAAAAATAATTGAAACCAAAGTTCATGGCACTTGGCTCTTTTTTTCTTTCCATATATATTCATTTAGTGATTTGATTTTCCATTATTTCTTGGTCCATACTGTACCGATCAACACACTTTAATTATATGTTTGTATTCATAACATCGATCCACCAAACATCTGTGCCTTTTCTCGCGGATAAAATTTTCTTCTCGCATGCGAGCAACTCTATGCATAACGCATTGCTTCGAGCGCATGAGCCTCGAGAGCGCATCCTCGCACACCGCGAGAGCGCATCCTCGCACACCGATCATCGTCATGAGTGCACATACACTTACGCGGAGCATATCACTTGAATTATTCCCCGTGAACTATAACACTATATCCGAAAGAAAAGAGTGCGCGATAAAATACGAGCCCGAGAGAGGAGTGAAGATATAGTTGTAAAAGCTCACAGAACTGAATTGCTCCCCCCCAATCTAGACGGAGTCGGACGGCCGGGACTGTACCACTGCGCGCTTTGCGCAATGTGCATCGCTATCACACGCCGCGGGGATAACGGTCACGGGCCATGGGTAAGAGGTGCGAGAGAATATTATTCAGAGAGCCAGCAAGATATAGCGTGAAAGCCACCGCCCGCCCACCATGCATATATTTATACTATATATATTATATTTTATATACGCCGTGAATCATTGCCCGATTAACACAGTTGTATAAGAGTCATGCCTATATACTCTCCTATTAGCTCGACTCCCGTGCATATATGAGCTGACGATTGTCGCATTTTTTTTTTCTCAAATATAACTTATGTATGCCCCCCGTGCTAATTTCTATATGGAAGATTAACCCTTGGACCTTGTTACAGCTTTCAAACTATTTAAGCCCCCACCCTTCCCCCCTTTACGTAGACATGAATACTGCATTTGAGTAACACGTTAAGTAAGTGTAATGTTGTTTTTCAATGACCAGTCCTGTTAACGTTACAGTCTGTTAACCAGATTAATTTGGCACTCATTCCAGGGTATTGATACAAAATACCTTAAACCGTGAAAACACGATTACACTTACCTACCTATCTCTTAAATTGATAAATTAAAAGAAAACTTAAATATAATATATTAAAACATAAATGTTTCATGTCGTTAATTATTCATCATATATATACCTATCTTTCGTGCACGTACGTGTTAGATTATATTCACTGTCATAAAAGTATTCAGTGTTATTAACTATTTTACACGAAATTATACTAAAATGTTATCAATATTTAAATGGTTTTTTAAAATCCTTGAGAACATATTTATAAATAGAAGGAATGATATTAATTATGTGTATTCAAACTTACACACCCAAACAGTTAAATCCAACAAGTTGAAGAAATGCATTTGAATGAAAAAAAAAAAAGTTCTATCCCACAAAATTTTTTTGCTTTTATTCTTTTCTACCTATGGGGCTTGCAAATACTTTCTGATAGATCGATATTAGAGCGTCCATGAGCTTTTCCAATAGTCAGTAAACGATTAAATTATCAATGAGATATTTCCATGGAAGAAAAACTTTAAATGAAATACGACAATTAAAAACATAGTAAAATAAGATAGGTCCCTTTGTGAAAAATTCTCATCGGAAAGTTTTTATAAGCCTACTTCAAAGTTGAAAGACGATGAAAGCCATCCGCATATATACACGTATTTTTTAATGCCCTAGTTCACCTCAAAAACTATTATTCAAAGTATCGCGAAAGAAAGTTGACCGTTTCCTCAAAAAGTTTGCAAAACTCGTCCACTCAAGAATAAAGATATTCCGAAATCCATTACTGTGCATACTAACAGTTATTCTTTTTTTTTCCGTAACGTGTACATATACATATACGTATTTGTGAACCTGCATCGCATTGACTATAGAACTTAGACATTATTATGTATAACTAGGTTATTCAAACATTTTTGCACTCTAATGATTTTTTAACGAGACTATACAAAGCATGCGAGAGGTATTGAGGAGGCGAAGAGCTGGAAGAGAATGCGAGTGATGATTTTTCTAATGACAAACAAGCATGATAACGATACTAAAAAAAAATCGTGCGAATGGTAAATAAAAAAAAACAACACAACATGGGTATGAGCAATTTTCCCACCATTATATTATATGCGTTTTCACGATTTAATGACTAAAGTAGTGCGAGTACTGCAGTAAAGTGGAGAGAATTGCTCAAAGCCAAATACGAGTGGGTGAGAAAGAAAGAAAGCAAGCAAGAGCAAGCGCGAGTCGAATGAATTTCGGATTAAGAGTGACTGACGTATTGCGGGTTGGGCGTCGTCGGCCGCGGCCGGGCTTGCGTCCTTCCCTCTGCTTTGTCTGTGCAGCGCGCAGCATCTCGGAGGAGTTCAGCAGCGGCGACACGCGCTGTCGGGACAACGACGAGCAGCAGCAGAGCACACACAGTCGGGATCCCCGCAAGGATAAGGAGGACAAGGAGAGGGGCGACGATGGTACGTATCCCGAGCACACCTTTATGCACATAACTATTATATACGTAGAATATTCGAGCAAGCCAAGAGCTGGAGAGCTCTGCGTGTTTCTGCAGAAGCGAGAAATGAGAGAGAGAAGGTAAAAGCCCTGATGTATCTAAGCAGGCTCTAATGTCCCTCATCTTATCTTGCAGAAATGTTAAAAGTATACGACGGAAACAATTCACTGAGGCGGCGGATATTCCGGGTGATCACGGTGTCCCGACAGGCCGGCACCGACCAGATCCTGACGCAGGCTCTGCAAGCATTCCACATCACCAAAGACCCAAGTAATTTCCGCTAAAAGCCTCGCTATATACTCTCGCCCCGAGATCACTCTTTCAGTAGCTTTTTAATAATTTTACGCGCGCTCGCGTGTGTGCTCGCTCTCGACGTTTAACTTTCACTCTCTCTCTCTCTATAGATCCCCGCGTCTGGTGTGCGCGGGGCGTTAATTTTTAAATTTCAATTAAACGGCCGTTCTCCCGCGAGCGCGATTGTCGCCTCCGGGGAGAGAGAGAGAGAGAGTCGTTGTTGGGTAATATTGCAGGAGGGAGCGCGTTTGTCTTGCAAAGTTCGACTATATATACGTGTGTGTATGAGCGACGTTGGAATATTTGAAAGGGGAGTTACTTTTGGCTTTCGCGCTGCTATATAATTTGTCAAATACTTTGGCAATTTCATAATGCACCATTTCTCGTTGCAGGCAATTTTTACTTGACCGATTTGTACACGACAGAGGAAACGCCTCTGTGCGATCCTACGCCGCTCCTCAACTTAACTCGCAAAGAAGGCAAACGTCCGGCTGTCTTTCTTCGATATAAGTAAGTATCGCGAAACGATGAGATGGTTGCTTGTTTGGCTTTGCTGACGTGTGTACTTTGCAGGGATGTGGAGAGCGGCGAGGTGCGCGTGTACCCCGGCAAGCTACAGGTCTCGGACCCATACTGCATAGTTCCCGTGACGGAGGATACGACGATCGCAGACCTCATCAAGGACGCGACCGCGCGCTTCCGCCTGGAGAACAGTAATTGCGAGAATTACCGATGCAGCGAGATCCTCTTGGATCGCGGAGGTAGGCTACAATTAATTTAATGCAATATACAGCTTGAATAATCTGTAAGAGTGGAAAGAATTAAAACGAACGTTGCTTGCTAACAGTGACGGAACGAGTGCTGTCGTGGGAGGAGCGCCCGCTGGAGATAGTGAAGCTGCTCGGCAAGGACTCGATCCGGCAAATGGAATTGATGCGGTTCTACCTCCAGCTGAAGCAGGACCCCCACGGGCCGAACCTCGCCCTCTTTGTCGGGAACCTGCCGCCGGGACTCTCGGAGCGCATGTACGAGAACCTCCTCATGGATTTCCTCGGCAAGGAGAATCGCTTCTCCTCGATCGGACCGATCTACTATGAGTACGGCTCGATGGTCATTACCTACGAGGACTCGAACACGGCCGTGCGCTCCCTCTACACGCTCCGCGAATCCAAATATGAAGACAAACACTTGCTGGGTAGTTATACACAACATGCATGAGTTTAATAATAATAAGATCGGCGTTTGGCTCAGTTGGTAAGCCTAAGCTAGGAGTCTGGGTTCAAATCTCCGTTGGTCCGAAATTTCCGGGAGCCCTTTCAAAAAGATGTTTCCCGGATTTTTCGCCACCGAAGATTTGAAACCATTCCTCCGATAGGCTGATGAGCTAGTATACAATTGAGGGTCATTCCAAGGACTTTGCCCAAAAAATATAACACATATATAAACTAACGGGCTACTTTCCTTTCGACAGTGATGCTTCTGCCGAGTATCGAGCCAAGCATGGTGCCACCCGACGTCCAGCCACTCCTCGTTTTTGTAAATGTCAAGTCCGGTGGCTGCCAGGGCCTTGACTTGATATCGAACTTCCGCAAGCTCCTCAACCCCTACCAAGTGTTCGATCTGGACAACGGCGGTCCCCTACCCGGGTAAGCTCACATTGAATCTGAATCCTTGAATAAGTATAGAAGAAGAGAAAGAGAAGTAGTAATTGCTTTGTCCCACGACACGTAGGCTGTACGTGTTCCGGCACATAAAGAACTACAAGATCCTGGTGTGCGGCGGCGACGGGACGGTCGGCTGGGTGCTCCAGTGCCTGGACAACGTCGGCCAGGACAGCGAGTGCTCCTCGCCGGCGTGCGCGATCGTGCCCCTCGGCACGGGCAACGACCTCGCGCGCGTCCTCAGGTGGGGCTCGGGCTACACCGGGGGCGAGGACCCGCTGAACCTCCTCCGCGACGTCATCGACGCCGAGGAGATCAGGCTCGACCGCTGGACCGTCGTCTTTCACCCGGAGGAGAAGGACGAGAGGCTCTGCACCGGACCCGTGCAGAACCCCGCCGTCGCCGGCGCGACCAGCGAAGACAATACGCAGATATTCGTCATGAACAACTACTTCGGCATCGGCCTCGACGCGGCCCTCTGTCTCGACTTCCATAACGCGCGTGAGGAGAACCCCAACAAGTTCAACAGCCGGCTCCACAACAAGAGCGTCTACGTCAAGATGGGCCTGCGCAAGATGGTTGGCCGCAAGCCTTGCAAAGACCTCCACCGGGAGATTAGGCTCGAGGTCGACGGCAAAGTCGTCGACCTGCCGCAGGTCGAGGGCATCATCATCCTCAACATTCTCAGGTAAAGGCTTTTTCCTGTTGCCGAATTGGACAGCTCTAATCGTACGCTTATTTACAGCTGGGGATCCGGCGCGAACCCCTGGGGTCCGGACAAGGAGGACCAGTTCAACAAGCCAAACCACTGGGACGGAATTCTCGAAGTCGTCGGCGTCACAGGCGTCATTCACCTGGGCCAAATACAGTCGGGCCTTCGCAACGGCATGCGGATAGCCCAGGTTCGCATCATCTACATTTTAATATAATATAGACTTTTCACGAAGAGCTGTTTTTCTTCTCAAAAGTTTAACAAACTCGGATAATGCATGATTGATACAGTTAAACGTTTATCTTAACGCCGATAATTTTAACACGCTAGGGCGGTCACATAAAGATCCACTTGCACTCGGACATTCCGGTACAAGTGGACGGCGAACCTTGGCTACAAAGTCCTGGGGATGTCGTCGTACTGAGATCCGCTTTGAAGGTAAATGACATTCTAAATGGTTTCATGGCTCCCCTCGCTTCTGATTGCATCGGTTTCACAGTTAAATCCAAGATATTCTCAACTAATTGAGTCGAATATATATCGATATAATCAGAAGAAAGGGTCGATCGTTTTTACTTTTTTATCTAAATGTGGCACGTTAAGATTTTTCGCCAATGGCATCCTCTGTATGTTCAATATCCCAGTAGTACAATATCTGTTCTCTCTCTCTCTCTCTTCCCTTTTCCTCCACTCTCTCTCTCTTTCTCTCTACCTCTCTCTCTCTTTCTCTTTATCACATTTGTCGTATAATTCTCATCCCTTCGTCTCTCGTCTGTGTTTTACACACTACTCTGTCCCATCATCTCATTATTTCTTTCGTACTCTCGTTTTAACTACTCACATTGCAAACATCTATATTTTCTCAAAACCACTCCTGAGCATTTACCAGGAAAGAGGCTGTTTGCAGTGTAAATAAATAAATGAAAGAATGAGAGAAAATAAGTCGGCGGAAGTGGGCTGCGCTGGTTCAAGCGTTGAATAATGCATTCAGCGGCTTTTGTATGTGCTGCGCTGCTCCTGCGCTGCGAAAACTTTTCTGTGGCAACTT
Organism: Torymus flavipes; assembly: GCA_030522905.1. Lineage (NCBI taxonomy): Eukaryota > Metazoa > Arthropoda > Insecta > Hymenoptera > Torymidae > Torymus > Torymus flavipes. The sequence continues at coordinate 6,318 of JAPYZO010002007.1, forward strand.
TTTACTCAATTAATTTTATGTATTTGAATAGAGAGATTGTTAGTTTGAGAAAAGTTGATTAATCGTAACAATGGATGTAGAAGAGACTACATTAGTAGGCTTTAAAAAGAAAGCTTCAATTGTACGAGTAATGTTTATATTAAAGCTTATATTTTTCGAGTTGTTGAACGCTTGAATGAGCACACGCCCAAAATGCCCCAGTCGAAAGGCCGGGCGCACATATATACCCTAGCCTCATACAGTCATATATCCTCCTCTCTCTCTCTCTCACGTCATCGTCCACGTTGTTATTTTTGGTTACTAATGAAGACTTCCTTGTGTGTTCCTCTGTTCACTCTTCGTCGTAGGCGACCATGCTCAAGAAAAATAAGATCAAGCGCCGGAATACAGAGCCGTCGATCCTACCCGCTAACGGGGAGGGGGGCAAGAGCACGGATGATTAGACAACGGCTCGCCGAAATCGCGATGCGATCGATCGGACACACTCGCTCACACACACACACACACACACGCACATTGACGCACACTCAGAAACTTTGTCCCACGTATACATATATATGTATATAGACGAACGTATTCGGATATGATTTCTCGGAGCGTCTAGTGTCGAGATTTTCCTCTCCGAGAAATTGTACACGCCTATAAGATATAGCGAAGAAGATCTGGGAAGAACTTTGGTCTCCGTATATATGTGAATGTACTTACCTGTAGAGGCGCGGACACGCGGCGAGATGGTTTCTCAGTTGGCAGCGTCCGCGACACCTACATACATAATATATAATATGCCAATGATCAATGCGACGCATTTCGTTCGTTGCCTCTCATTTACCTTTTTTCCAGAGTACAAAGTACGGTTACGAAATATAAGCGATATATATATATTTAAATAGAGAGTATATATAATATATAATGCGTGGAGTATAAAAATAAGCCGGACGTTTATGGATTACGCGGAAACCGTCTCGCCGTTCGCTCTTGCGTTCTCTCCCAGGTTTCTACAGTGCGAACAGGAATTGATTGTCCTCGCGATTGCAAGGAACATTGCGCTGTTCCCGAGGGTGGCGCGATGTGCTGTATATGTCCTTTACTTTTAAAAAACGGATATATTTTTCTCTCTCTCTCGCTCTCTCTCTCTCTTTTCTGTCTTTTTTTTCTATTTCTTTCGTGTTTTCTTTATCATTTTTTCTACTCTGACTTCTCTTTCTAACTTTTAGTTTCTGTCTATCTGTCTTATTTTGCTCTCGACTTGTCACGCGCTGTCGCACACCTATCTCTTTCTCTTTCTTTTCAGCAAAAAGATTGCGAGCTTTGCTCAAAAATAAATAAATTAAAATAAAATTATTTATCGAATTGAAGTAAAAATTTTGGGAAATTCAATTGACTTCTTGAATGAAAAAAATAATATGAAACGAGCAAACTACGCAATCAACTTTTTTATTTTCTATCGATTCCAAACTTATGAAAAAAATCTCGTGAAAAATTATAACGCTGTAATCGTAAAATGCATGGAAATAGAATAGTGCAAAGATTGAATTTTTCAGACAACAACGATATATTTATAACTGACATTTACATATCTTTGTTTGATAAAATTCTGACTTTTCGGTCGCTTGAAAAAGAAATAATATACATAAATTACGTATGCCGCGTAGTCGAAAGAAAAGTATTTTACCTGTTTTCTATACAATCACGTGAAAATATTTATTTTTACAGAGGTCATATAGATTTTATACAAAATGGACAATATTTTCTAAAGATATAAAGTTGTTATAAAGTCAACTGCACCTTATTAATTACAATTATCTAAAATTATATATAAATATACGTATTGAGGAGTTATTACAATTAATAATAGAACTTTAAAGTAACTTTCAATAGTTTATGATAACATGTTACCGTTCTGAGCCTTTTCATTTTCAAGTGATCGAAATAGATGATTTTGCACTTATACAGATAATTCTATTTTACGCTTTTATCAGCTTAAACTAAAAATCAATCTAAAAATCTGTAAATAATTAGTTTCAACTGCGTTTCTAACCATGACAATTTAAAGCTAATAGCAGCTTCTAGTTTTGGCATTGGAAAAATAGATTAGAAAAACACAAGAACTTACCACACGATTTGTAGACATCCCATTTGAAAATTTGAGAATTTACATGTCTTTTTTTCAAACCAAATAAAAAAAGAAACTTGATTTTTAATTGATAATATATAAACAAGATATATATTATTTTTACTCTTGGGGAATCCATAAAGGAAGTTCACGAAAGAAGTTTTCGTGCAAATTCTCGAGTCGTTCTCACGAACCATCTTCCAAGCACATACATTAAACATATTCACTATAAACGTACTTCGATATACTATAAGCTTTCGCGTTGACTAAAATGACTAAAAGCTTAATACCGTAGACTGGCCAGAGTATTTGCTTATATTATCTTTTGAATCATCTCACGTATACACGGACGAAAAGAGACACGTCGCACGTCTTCACACAATTTTATCTATTTATATATATATATATACATCTACACTCGCTCATTTTGCTTTCTTCATTTCTTCACGCTTATAACGACATAATTATAACCTTTTCCCTTCACATCCCCTATTGCCACTTAACAGATTCGAACTTTCCTCAGCCATCGCTCTTTATTTTTCTTTTTGTATTCTCTCTGTCTCTTTTTCTCATTTTTTATATCTATCTATCTATTTCTCTTTTCTATCAATTCTATATTTGCGCTCTACTGTAGACAATTATTATTATTCTGTATTTAATTATTCATATGTATTAAACGTGCATTTTTTTTGCACTTGGAAATTTAATTCCTTCAAAGTATTTTGTTAGTATACTTTGGAATGTTAATTTACGTTGATTTTGTAAATATGCAGTTAATTATAAAATTTTATTTAAGATATTACTATTAGTTAGAAAGTTACTTTTTATTGTAAAGTATATGTAATTTATGTTTACAAGGTACTTAAACATATGTATTGAGCTATAGAATTCAAAGATTATTCTAAGGTACGCAGCGTAAGTTTGCTTCATAAGGATTATATTTTCAAGTGCTCCATTTGGACCTATTACTTAGAAGTTAACTTTATTTTAAATCAGTATGTACATGTACATAATGTTTTACTCTTACTTTTCATATAATTTTCTTTTCTTACTTATTCTGAGCGCTAATTATTTGCCTAGTGTATCTATACTGTATGAAATTACTATACTTGAACGTATTATATTAGTAAAAGTACTTTTTATTTATAAAATTTTTTTCTTATATATATATACTCGGCCTCTTTATTTGCACTCGATGATGTTACTGCGAGCTAAGTTATTGCTCTGACTGTTGCGAAAAAATATACATTTTTTTATCTTTTTTTTTGTGAAAACATTTTCTTACAAGAAATCACCTGTATATCTTATTAGAGTCTTTAAGGAATTAGATTAAATTAATCAATCGTGTGATTTCTCGTAAGTTAAAAAACTTGTGTGCTTTCTCTTTTGATATATCTTATATTATCTTACGTTGTTTTTTTTATAAAGAAATGTACTGTACTATGTTAATTCACTGACAATGAGTCATGAGAGTCGTAAAAATGTCCATTTGAGACGAGTTCTCGCGTGCGGGATTCCGGCAAACCTTGGCGCGAAAATGTCGAAAAGTGCAAAATTGTCGCTCGTTTGCCGGATGAAAGTCACGCCGAGAAATAAAGTGTCCTTGCATACCTGACCCTGAGCCACTGTTCTGCTTACTCGATTGTCGCCACCTGTCGTGCTCCAAAATCGGCACACCAACAGGCGACGATGCTGCGCAAGCCAAAGAGCAAATGACGAAGGAACACGGAGTCGGGCGGCGGCGCGCAGCTCGCACTCCAGGCACCGGCGGCGACGACGCCGAGCAACGCGCCCACGACGACGACGCCCACGGGGCCGCAGAGCGAGCAGGACTCCTCGGACGACCTCTGAACCGGCCGCCCTGGGCCGCCCCGCCGTCCGCCGCGACTCCGTGACAGCAACTCATCACTTCCAGCTTGCGCCTCCCGGCTCCGAGGAGCGGGACGCTAGACGAGACATCACGTGTACACCACCCAACCATACACCACACACACATACACACACACAACGCGCGGTTCGTGCTCACACGTCCAGGACAGAGTCTACGCGAGCGCTTCTTTTCTATCCTCGCAGTCGGAACGGATAGCAAAGACCGCCTGAATGGATTATTATCTATTGTGCATTTACTTGTATACCACTTGCGTTCTTTTGTAGGCTGTTGTATTGTATAAAATAACAAAAAAACAAATGAAAAATCGTAATATTCACGCGCACGCTATAATGTAGAGAACGAGGAAGGCTGGAGTTCTGTGAGGCTGGGCCGAAGCCGCTGCCACCGCCGCCGAGTCGCTTTCACTGGCTTCGCCCCGCGGAAAGTACCGCACCCTCTGAATAATTGTCGACGAATCGCGTCTATCTCGCGCGGCGAAGCCAACGAGTTGGAAGAGTCGCCGGCGCTGCTGCTGCTGCTGCGGTCAGGCCAACAATTGCATTTTGTCTTTACGCATAAAAATAAAGAAAAGAAGAAGTTCCGCCAAAGCGGCCCAAGGGCTCGACTATACACTTTTACGCGCACATCCGCACAAACGATCCCCCGAGATTGCAAAGAAAAAAAAATAATAAAAAGCCTTTTTCTAATTTCTACGCCTGCGTATATTATAGGAGCTGAACTCTTTTCGATTCGATATAAAGTATTATATATAAATGCTTCCTCTTCGCGCATCTCCGCGACGAGGAAGTAGACGAAACGCGCGCAGCAACCCTCGTGAACACGCGCACACAGACACGCTTAAACATTCATTAAATTAAAGGCGAAAAAGAAGCGAACTAATAGCTGATCAAAGGAAACAAAACGAAACAAATTAAGAAAATATACAATTATTATAGCGTACACACATTATATATCGTGACGGCGCGAGTCGCGTGTCAAGATATAAAAAAAAAAAGCTCAGGAAGCAGAGAAAAAGCGAGTTTCGCGTGTAAACGCGACGACGACGAGGAGGCGGAGCACGAAGGATTACGCGATTGTTATTATTACCATTATTCTATGAAATATTTAAGAATATCGGGGGGAGTATAGACGCGCCACCGTAATATATATTATATAGACGACATGTTTTTCCACTGTATTCGCGTTATATATACCATTATACTTTCTGCGTTTGCGTTGTTATTATTATTACCCGGCACCCAAACATTATTACTATACAATAGATTGTCGTCGCGATTCCGGCTGCCGGGCAGTGCGGATATATGGACCTGTTGAACGCGAGAACACAAGCGCGGGAGTATTAGCGGATTATCGTCGCGCGCATTTTTCTTCTATTATATATTACGACGCGTCGGCGTGCAAACTGCCCAGTCATAATCGGCTATTTAGCGGTGGCTAGCGTTCGCCGACGCGCGACAAGCCAATCATTTGTTACAAAGAGGCGAAATTTCGAGGCTGAGGATGTACTTATTATATACGACTTGTAGCGACCGAACCGCATTAATTAAGACACATACACACATTATACACAGTTACAAGCGCGCGCGCGACGTGGGGACACGTTGATATTTGACGCAACGGTTCGAAATGTATGCTCGCGGCTTTGATAACGCGGGACGAGAGCGCGGCTTCGAGAGACAAAACGCAGCGCACTGTATACTCCTCGCGCAGGGGAGGACGGCTCACGATTGGCTTGTGAGGGAACCCGGGACCCTGCTATATCTATATAAAAAGCGTTCGGGCGTTCCCTCAACACCCGGCCTTCCGTGCGCGACTGTTATTATGTTATATACTCGAAGCGCGAGGGACTCCGGTGAACCTTGCCGCGGGTCTACTTTTCGGATACATATATAAGAGCGAGAGAGCGAGAGGAGCACGCGAGCTGGCTCGAGCGCGCACGCCGCCGAGTGGGGCAGTTCCGGTGCCAAAAAACTATAAAAAAAGAAGAAGAAAATTTAAAGAGGAAAATAAATAAGAGAGAAACACAGATGTACATAATATATAAACAAAACGAGTCGCGAAACGGGATATACCGCGCTCGCGTTCGAGCAGCCTCTCGCTGTCGTCGTCGTCGTCGCATATCGATGCCAGACGTGCGCAGAGTACTTGGTCCGAATAGCCTTGTAATGCCGCAACCGGGCTCATACGCATACACACGTTGGGGTTGCTCTTCCAAGGACATTCGGGGCGGAGTGCTCTGCGTACGTGCGTGTCCTGATGGACGCCGACGACGATGGATGTATATCGATCTCTCTCCTGCCCCCCCGGCGCAGCCCCGACTGCCGCGGCGCGCCACAGAGAAAAATCAATTCTAACACATACACACACACGTATATGAACCTTCCCGACTACGTTGGTAACAAAACCTTCGAACGCACGCGCGATGTGCGAGAGCGCGCAAATGATCCGAGACGCGACGAAAAGATATATAAGTAGAGGAGAGAAAAGAAATTTAAAAGAAAAAAATAATAATAAAACCAGGAGGAGAGAACCACCCCGCGAGTATGGGGGGTTCACTGCCAATTGGGACATTGTCGACGATTGGGACCTTCGCCCCCTTATATTAATACGAGGACGACGAGAATACACGTAAAAACACACACGCACACGAACAAAACGAGAGTATAAGAGGAAAAAAAAAACAAAGATACGTAAATAAAGCGCAAAATAAATACCAAAAAAAAAAAAATATACGAGAGAAACGAGAGTGGAAGAGAGCGAGAGCGAGAGAGAATGGAAGAGTGAGAAATTAAAAATTATAGCGAGCGTCGAGCGCGTGTAGCTGCGCGAATATTCAAAAGAGGGTATAGTGAGAGAGCAAGAGGGAGAGAGTGAATCGGGAGAAAGGAGCGTACTTTGAATCGTCGACCCGAAGACAGCCCCAAGGAGCGAGCGACAGACAAGATATTATAGTCTCATTGTCAAATAGACTATATATGAGAATCAAGGGGGGGACCAGGCACGAGCGGTCGGATAGTCGGCTCGGTCCCCTGGCTCGCCGAGTCCGCCGTTGATGTAGGGCTCAGTCTCTCATGCTCGTCCTATGTGCCCAGTATCCGGCATTATCCCCGACATTCACACATGCGCACACGTTTACACGCACACATATACACACAAGTACCAAGCGCCCTGCGCAGTTGACTCAATTCCGAGGAGCGTGAGAGACATTTATCTTCGGCGGACTCGCGACAAAAGAGCGCGCGGTGAAGGTGCCAGAGGGGGCGATAGCGGTCTTCGGGTGCGGAGTGCAAGAGCCGAAGATAAAAAAAAAACGCAGAACAAAAAAAAAGTTTGTTATTCTGACCAAACTGTAATACTGTAATAATATTGCTGTTGCATAAAGGATAGGAAGAAATAATAAGCTATGAACAATCTACGTATAATAAAATAAATGTATGTGCTATAAGAACTTCATTCTTACCTTTCAGTCTTCGTCCTCTTTTCCCTCCTCCTTCGATCTGTTATTATTATTATATTATTATTTTTGATGAATCATTAGTGTTATATGGAATTAAACTTGAAACGTATAAATGTTGGTTTCTCTTGTGGGCAAGATAATCTATATTGTTAATGATTTTTAAAAACGTTATAGTAAAAGAATAGTGCACATTACGCAACTAGTGCGTAAAAAAAGATTGTTTTTAATTTAAAATTGTTTTGGTTGCTCTATAATTAATTACAAGAATTCGTCCAGTCTTCACGTTTTTGTACCATCAATTTTTGACTCAATGTATAAAGGTATATGGAATGTTAAAGGGCTCCCACGATAAATTATAATTTTTGCAATTTCAATGAGTTGAGCACTTCTGCTGCTGGAGACCTGAAATACTGATAAACGCAGCAATATAGTTTTGCACGATAGGTACATATCGCGAACTTCGAAAAGCATAATAATGAAAAAACAATCAATACACAAAAACATATTGATTAAAAAAATTTATTTCCTGTACTTAACTGAAACATAAAAATAATTCTTATACATAAGTTACAAAATCGCGTAGATTAAAAAATGCTGACGACATATTTGAGCGCTCACGTGGTCACAAAACTACGCATGAGAGAAGTTCACGCAATGTCAAGTGCGCAGCAGGTAAGTATGTATTCAACTTTTATCACAATGTATGAATATATACACATACACAGCTTAATGTTTATCAGTAACATTGATCACAATATGTAATGGCAATCAATAAATACACAATATCTAAATCGACTTTTTTCGCGTATTCAAGTAATCTGTAATTTTTGGATAATCTTATTTTCTACGCTAGCTAAATAATTGAAAGGCACAATAGTGCATTATTATAATGCATTGTAGTAAATGATCCTTCGATATTTCATGAACTAACATGAATGAAAAAATTGTACAAATGAATTGATACTTTGGCAATCGGTTTACAATGTTATAAAATTATGAATTTATAAGATACATTTCTATTTAAAAAATTATTTATTTACATTAAAATGAAATTTGTCAAAAGATACATGTATATGTATTGTACGTATTGTATGAAAATTCAGTTCTAACTTCTCTTTATGTACAGTGTTTCACTATATACATATCAAGTATTTATATATGAGCATATAAAAACATACACGACTTCCCGGTGCAGAATTTTTACAGTGAACTTACCTCCTCATTCGAAAATTCGAATTTAATATTCTTAAAGTTATCCATTATAACAAAAAAAAAATTTATTTTCAAATACTTAAATATAGGAATTTATTTTAATGAATTGTTGATATCAATAATTCATTCTTTCTAACAATTCAAACGCTTTAACAGGCCTATTAATAATACTTTTTTTTGAAGCAGCTAATTGAGTGCGGAATTTCACTTATATTAAAATATTATTTTTTATACGATTATTTAAAAGTATATCGAATAATATTTAAGTATTTAATTATTTTTAATATTTAATTATTTTAAATATTATTAATTTTCAAGTTCTTGGATTTACTAATATAATTTTGTTATGATCTTGATTTTATATTGCGGCTTGCTTGAAAAAAAATAGTCATCATCAAATTTTAGAAAATCGCAAATTTCTTACAAGGGAAAAATAAAAGTAATAAAAAAAAATAAAAGCTTATAGGTATTCGGTTCAGTTTGACATTTCTCTAAACTTCTTCATACCATGATAGGTTTTTTTTTCTTACAGAAAACTCAGCAGAAAGATGCGTCAACTTGCAAACGGGTTAATAGCCATAAAAATAAAAACTCTTAACATTCACTTTCTCAAGCGGCTTCCTGATCAATCGTAGTCGTAGAGGTAGGCGAATTTGAAGCCCTACTTGTCTGCTCTTTTTCTTTTTTTTCTTTCTTCTCCTTTTTTGCCTTTTTGCCTCTCCTAGGTTTCTTCTTTTTGCTCGAGCTGTGTTCCAGCGAGCTCAAAGCAGGAATATCCCATTCATCTTCAACCTTATTGCTGCTCTCAACAATATCAATCTCAGGTGCCTTATTCAACTTCTTCAGGTGCTGCACGTGCTCCTCATGAACGGGTGAGGAAGGCGACTGGGAGCTAGATTGCGATGTCTTTCTCGGGTGCAGCCATGGCTTCTCGGCCGAGCTGTACTTCGATCTCAGAGGAGGACTCGGTGAACACCGTGTTTGCTTGGATTTAGAGGACGATGAGCTCTGAGACTTTTTATATCGATGCTTTTTCTGATCGAAGGGCGATCTGGATCGATCGTACTCTGGCATAACGGGAGACTTTTTCCTCTTATGTACGGGAGATGTAGGCGACTTGAGTCTATATTGTGATGGTGGAGTTCGTTTGTATCGAGACTTCTGATCGAAAGGTGATTTAGAACTTTTGTAGGTAAGAGGAGAATCCGGAGATCGTTGTCGTTTGAACGAATTCCACGGCAGTTCCTGATTGGGAGAAATCCACGGTTGTTCCCTTCTGGACGGAGACAGAGGTGACTTTGCCAGTGTGAACTCAGGAGTTACCGTTGATCTGTAGGACCTCCTGACAGGAGATACTGGGGACCTGTAGCGCCTGCTCACAGGAGATACTGGGGATCTGTAGCGCTTGCTGACAGGAGATTCTGGAGATCTGTAGCGCTTGCTGACAGGAGATTCTGGGGACCTGTAGCGCCTGCTGACAGGAGATACTGGGGACCTGTAGCGCCTGCTGACAGGAGACATTGGTGATCTGTCTCGTCTACTGATAGGGGAATCTGGTGATCTGCGTCGTCTACTGATGGGGGAATCTGGGGATCTTGGATGCCGAGCGTAACTGCCCGACGGTCTCTTGCTCCACGACGGTCGGTCGGGCGAGTAGGGCGATCTATACCTGGTCGCCGATGGTGGTCTATAGTGTTTGTAAATCGGTGACGGGGGAGATCTGGTCCGCCTCGTTGACGGCGAATGATAGTGATATTTGGAATTTCGCTGTTCGCGATCGCGGTTCAGCTCTATCTGCAGCTGCTTTCTTTTCTTCTCCAGTTCCTGAATGCGCATCTCCTCCGTCAGTGCTCTTTGTCTTCTTTCCTCCTCTGATGAGCATTCCTGCTTCTCAATGTTTATTTTTGACTTAACGCTGATTACACTAATCTCATCATCTATCTCACTATTTTTATGATTCACTGCATTCTTAGCAGGTGCTTGAGGTATTTCGCCCGGCTCAAGCAACTCTTCTTTCATTACTGCCATGATCGGCTGCATAGCCTCCTGCAGTTGCTCAGGCTGCTGCTCTGGATCGTCAGGGTCAGGTTTTACTTTCACCACAATATTTTGAAGATAAGACTGGTTCGGCTGCACGGAGAACTGATGGCCGTCAATAGAAAAATTTGTTGGTGGCTTCTCCGGTGAAAGCGACCTGTTTCTATTGGCCAGGGCAGCGGGAATATGTTTTGGCGTTGGCATATTGGCAAAATCATCGAGGTTTTCGATGGATGGCAAGATGTTCGACTCAACGAGTTCCTTCTTTACGATGACTGATTCGAAAGGTTCAGACTTTATTGGCATGGCGGGATCATATGGGACGTTGTTTTCGTAACCATTGTCAATGGGTTCGCTTTTCACTTTGATTGTATTATTGGAAGTGTTGATCACCGAGTTCTGTTTAGCTTTAATGTCAAGAGTGCTGCTTATAGAGTTAGAGTCGTGCATCGGCACAGTGTCGCAACGAGCCTGTGGAATCTGTACATGTTCAATCAGAGTCTGCTCGTTCTCGTCTTCGTCCAAATCCATTGGCTCCGGTTTGATATTTACATCTGAAAAGACTACTTTATCATCTTTATCTGCCTGTTTATCACCATCCTCAGCCAATTCACCTTCCTCCGCATCCGAATCCATGTGTTCGACCTTAGGCAGCGGTGCAAAGTAAAAGTTGCGATTAGGTTCTTCTTTGATTTCCATTTTGATCACCGGAATATCAAGGTCTCCCTGCTGATTTACTGACGATCGATTATCATACTGAGGAAGTCTTGAGATTGGTGGAGGTGGAATATTGAATTTGTTATTACAGATTGGTGGAGGTGGAATATTGAATTTGTTATTACAGATTTCTGTAAAACTATTTGACGAATATTCGAAGGTTTGTTTTGGTCCAAATGGCTGACTCGGTGACAAATTTTCCAAAGGTTTTTCAACGCGGTTAACATTCAATGGAAGATGAAATTCTTTCTTAACCTGTATTGAATTATAGTTATTAGATTGTACATCCTTGGTATGATTTGGCAATGATGGACAATCGTAAATTTTTGACAAGTGTCTCATGTCATTGAAACTAGGTATTGGTTTAGGGTTTGAGACTTCAGGTTTTATCAGTAACTGATTGTGTGAAGATTTTTCTAAAGAGTCAACTATCTGTGTATATTTTGGTTCGTTATTGATAGACTCTGGTTGAGAGTCATTTGACTTTGCATCATTTGTTTGAATTGGTAACGATGGACAATCGTAAATTTTTCTCAAAATCTTCATAGGATTTACAGGTTTTGGATTAGTTTTTGGTACAGTAAGTGGTGGTACAGTAAGTACTGGTACAGTAAGTACTGGTGGCTTTTCATTAGATTGAGGTTCCTTTTTCAAAGTGACCATAGGACTGTCAAATTTCCCATATCGTAATGATGGACGATTATTTTTTGGAAATGGATTCTCGATCTTTATATAACTTTTATTGTTATGCTTTTTTTCGGTTTTAACTCTGTACGCTGTTTCCGATTTCATTTCTTCTTTACATTTCCATGGAATGCCATTAGTATCCGTTCTTATATTAACTGTTGGGCCAACTCCAATCAGTTCTATAGATGGCTCAATTAATGACTTTCTTTCGAATAAAATAACAATATCAAATGCACTTTCAACTGTTGGAAACGTATCCAACATACATCCTTGCATTGGCAAAAATTCATCACCAAGCTGTTCGTCAGGGGATGTCAACAATGTTATATTCCTATGAAAATCCTTTGTAAAAGTTCCATACAGTACCACTCTCCATATACTTGGCAAATTCCGTAAAGCTTTCATCACGTCAGGACCTAATTTTTTTTATAATAAAAATGAAATTACATTAATAAAAAGATTATTACAATCAAAGTAAATATTACAATGTAGGTTGCAAACTAGAATATTGTAAATAATTTGTCAATAACGGGTTATATATTTTAGGCGCGACTACTACTCGTTCGGCACGACTGCTGCTTTTACAAACCTTATATTTTCGATAGAGCGAACATTTTTACATCCCCAATACTAACAATTAAATATATAAAAACTGTTTGAACCGAAATTTTTACCAGGGGCTTATCTAATGATAAGCATCTCATGGACCTACTTTCAGAAACAAAAAACAGTTGATGAAAATCCTTCTTATAACAGTTATTTATACCGGTTTTACTTATAACGGTCATTATAACAGAATTTGATTTTATACCAAAATGTTAAATACAAAAGTTATAAATAATATTGAAACAAAACTTTTTGAATACAATCAATTCCTGATGAAATATACCAATAAAAACAACGATTTATGCCTAAATTGATAGAATTTGATTTAATACATTCAATTTCCAGTTGTTATTGCGATTTTTTTTTGGTAAAAATACAAGATTTTAATATACCCATGTAAAAATTATTCGTTCCTCATATGTTTTGCATTGTTTTTAATTTTCAATTATTGATTGCTTTAATTATATACCGCTTCTTAAATTAGTGAAATAATTTTCGTCATGAAACATTCTATATTAAAAAAGAGAAATAGATAGTAAAATTTATGAGATATCACAATTTATAAAATTGAAAAAATATATAAAATGGAAATAATTATGATTTTACTATAAATTAGCAGTAGTCGTGCCTAAAAACATTCAAAATAAGCATCCTACATGTTTAAAATTCAAACTTAAATATTGTAGTATTTACTTTTGCCATAGGTTGTACCCAAATTAAGTATTGCTACAGTTATGCACTTCTTAACCAAAGGTGAACACTTGCTTTGTATTTCCTTTGGATGACAAACCAAAAATGATGCGTTATACAATTGATTGCATAATTTAATTTCTTCAGCTAATTTTACGTCATGGTCCAATGTATTGAGTCCAATTACTTTCTCACATTTCTAAAAATACCATAAAATAAAAATTACTTACTAATCTCTTTTAATGGTTTACAATAACAGTTTTAATATTTACCTGTGTCAACATAAGACTCAGTGCACCAATGTTACAACCTATGTCTATTAAAGAAGTTTCTGGTGTTGGAGATAGATATTCAAGGATAATTTTACCCAATTGTTGCGCTTCTATAGAATTAAAATTTACGTTTGTTTTAGCACTATAATTCATAGATATTGGTCCAATTTTATCTCTTAACTCGAGTAGGCCAGTAAGATGTGTTGGATGAAACTGACCTTTTTTTTGAGACCTATAAGAATGTATAATTTTTTTTTTCTTTCTGTTTTTAAAAGAATTGATAAAAAAGAAAAATAAGTATTAAACAGCTTACCATTTTATATTAATGCAATACACTGATACAACGTTACAACTCCTTCCTGGGCCGTTATGGAAATATCTTCGTAAAGGCATCAACAATGGAGTTATTCCTTTTCCAGAAACAATCAGCATTAATTCATTCTTATAATTACTTCTTAATTTTATATAACTCCAAGTTGGCCTCTCATATATAGTATCAGATGCAAAATTTTCAAAATATTCATTCTCTTTTAGAGTTATATTTACAAAGTCTTGAAATAGCTAGAAATAATTATAAAGATAATAATTTTGTCTGTGTGGGTGTGTATGTGTAACTTTATGCAACAGCTTACCTCAACAGCATCCATTACAAATTTAGGAAATTCACAAGAAATTATATTTTTACTTCTAGTTGAAATGTTTGTGTTAACATGTTCCAATAACACCATTTCACAATCTGGCGTGTGGGCATGGAGCGCATCAGGTGGTAACTTATCTTCAAAACGACATTTAAGAGCACCTATAAAATGTACGAAAATGTTTAAGAAAAATATAAATATATTTATAAAAGCTATCTAAAAATAGTGTAATGAAAATATATTTTGTATTATTACTTTTAATTATATATAAATGAATTTTTGGTTAAAATAAATATAAGTATAATAAACAATACTAACAATTAAATCTCCAATAATTTATCCAAGGCTTATTTAATGGCGGATGTCTCGGAAAATCTAATTTGCAAAACGGTGTGTTATGATCTCGTTCTATTCTAATAATATATTCTCTTGTTGCAGCACTGGCATAACAACATAAAGTACTTAAGTCTTCCAATCGCCTCTTTGTTTCTTTGAGTTTTTTTTGACACTAACATTATAAATATTAATGATTATTTAAATATTTATTTGAGCATAATAATTACAATAAAAAATATTTTTATTTTCTTATTACGTACCATAAGTTCATACCACTCGTAAGTATTATTATCTTTTTCATCTTCAGGAAATTCATCATAATAATCTTCATATTTTTCTCTGTCATCATTAATAATGCATGATTTTTCACTTTTCTCGTCTTTTGGTTTTGTATCCGGTTCCTCTAAATCCTCTGCTAGTTCATCTAAAATTTTATTGACTTCCTCATCATATTCAGGGTCATATTCAACACTTTTGGCTGATGTAGTGGGTACATCAATGTGGCCAAGCATTGTCTCTTTATTGAAATTCTCAAAAATCTTATCATTATTTTGTCTACCTTGGTAGCAATTATCTATTTCTCGATAATAACTCATGTCTTGGTCATGTATGTAAGAAAAATCAATGCCACCTGTAATTTTTTTTATATCAACATCAGTCACAAACTCTTCATTATTTTGAAAAGGCTTTAGTGGCTGCTTTACAAGCTCATCAAAATAGATATCCTTATAAAACCCTAAAAAAAATAAAAAAAAAATTATGTCAAAATTTAAAAAATAATGTTTAAAATTAATATTTGAATCATGATTATTACAAAAGTTTTAATATATGTAGAGGGTTTTTTGCATAATATTTGATGGATAAATTTTACATATATACCAAGGAGAACGGAAGCGCTCTGAAGGCAAATATAGAAAAAGCCTAAAGGAGCAACCCGTGCTACATATACATTGAAATGGGTGTACAAAAAATTCAATGTACTTTTAAGTTTATAAATTACTATATATTTTTGCTAATAATATTCCCAATATTAATGTTAAATAATATTGTTAAAAATCTTTGTCATTTTCCACATTTTATGAATAAGCTTACTTCTTAAGTGTTCAAAACACATGTATTTTTTTTTTTTTATTAGATATTGGATAGAGCTATGAAAATTATATAAATTTGTAAAATATAATTAGTGCCTTAAGATAAAAAACTATAGAAGCATAATCTAAAAATTTTATTTTGACAAATTTTTGTAATTAATAAACTTTTTTTTTATTTTAAGCATTTATGAATATGAGAGATTATTTTGATTAATGAAGTTATCAAGCTATCTTAAAATTTTTAAGTTTTCTTATTTATAAAATTTGAATTAAATGTTTATTAATAACACATTTTATTTAACTTGACTACTTCAATTTTTATTTGGTACAAAACACTCCTTTAGTTATGATTCTGTTTGGATGAGTTAGAAATGCATCTTGAAAAGCATTAATTTTTTTTTATTATAAGATTATAATCAGTTTTCATACATATTTAATAATTATAATTCAAAATATTTAGAAACAATCTGAATTTTTTTTAGTCTTTATTCCAGATATTCCCGATTTTCCAAGATTTAATGTTGAAAAGATTCTTTTAAAACCAATTACGCATAAGTTGTAGACATATCTTTTTATAAATCTGTATTCATTCACTATTTCGATGTTAATTGAAAAATGTCAGAATTGGTCACTTACATTTCAAGTCGACATTATTGAAAAATAACATCACAATGTTTACAATTAAAGATACATATTGAAAACTTATATCTTATAACTAAAACTTTGAATAAAACTCAAAATATAGACAAAACATTAATATAAAACTGAAATAAAGACTATTTTTAAGTATTTTAATTAACTCAGTCATTTAATGTTTAAGTTTTGAGAATAACACAGTTGAAATAATTGAAAATAAGTTAAAATTTAATTACAATGAAAAATAAGATATATTGATAAGAACGTAATAGATTTATTATAGAAATTATAGATGCTAGCAACAGACCAACAACTTAATTGTTCAAACACTGTTATGGTAAATATTAAATATTGGTTCTTAATTAATTTGATTATATTAGTAGTTAAAAAATGTGGTATACTTTTTACTCTATTATATACTTATTGGTACTGAAAATTTAGGTAAAAGAGCAATAAAATAATAGAAAAGAGCAAAAAAGAATAAAACTGAAATATTTAAATATGAAAAATAAGAATTTGTAGAGCAATTTTCTATGTAGAATTCTACATTGAGAAAGAAAATTTCTATATAGAATTTTTCATTAGTTTAAATTGTTTGATGACTCAATAATTTTTGATTTAACACCATTCAATTCGCTTTAATAATGGTAAACTTAGCATCAAAAGCCACATTACATTTCAGTAAGATTTTGAAAATTGAAAACACAGATAGAGTGGTAGAATGCATTGTGGATATAGGCAAATATAAAATTTTTTGCATTGCATTGAACAAATACATTTTTTGTCAGAGCATGATTTAAATAACACCTTTGCTATTTGATGACATATTTATGTATACAATTTATATACATATGTAACGAGATACAATACCTCTAGTCAGATGCCAAAACAAAACAAACATCTCAGTGAGGTGTTCTGGAATGTACACTGAATCAATGTACTTTACATCTGTCGTACAAATAGTATCAGCCTTTAAATTTTATATGTTCATATAAATAATTTTATTTTAATGATAAATATATGGAGTAATCCTATAAAAAATGATAAAAGTACCATTCTACCCTATGCTTTCAATGTATGTTACCATCCTACCTTCATTTACAACTTTTGTTAACTTTTAGGAATTAAACATGGCTTTTGGTGCTAATTTCACCCCTACCAAGACGAATCAAATAAAGGATACCTTAAAAAATTTTAAATAAAAAACTTGCAGAGATAATAAAAAAATCAGTTTTATATAGACTCAAATTTAAATAGCACCATTTAAAAATTCAGATTTGAATTTTTGATGCCTTAATCTCAGAAGCCCGTCAGCATCGTTTCCACAACGCCCAGCACGTCTAGCTATCACGTAGAAATCGATACTGTGCGGACCGAGGCGGGAAATGACGTCAGTTAGCTCTTTAGGAAGTAGCACACACGACGCAATTTCAGAGTTGCTCGATATAACCTACCACTTACCAAAGGAATAAAAAAAAAAAAAAACAACGAAAAAAAAATCTGAAATAATGTAGAATTAATACAAAATAATAATATAAACCAAATATAAGATAAAAGGAAGTATAAAAATAAAGAAAGAATAATAAAAAAAATAAACAGAAAGAGTAAATGGAGAATGGATGACGAGATAGACGCACACAAGGGCGAACCGACGCCACTTGCAATGGAATCCGATGCTCGCCTGCCATTCTCTTTACTCAGGAAAGAAGTACAATAATACAAGAACCCAATAATATCGAAGATAATGAGAAAACACAAACGTACACAAACAAGTTGAATAACATATCGGGAAGGCTCAGGTAGCGCTTATAAACACTGCCGGGTTACCCTCTTCTACGGCGTGGGTCCACTGCATAGGTACGTATGATGTGCGCGCGCGGCGGCTCCTCCGAACGAACAGAACGAAGCCCAAACCGACGCCCGAGTAAAGCCGCGAACATAGCATATGGCCGACGAGTGACGACCACGCGCGCGAAGCGGCGCCACCGCGCAGCTGCGACGCATTGTCGCTGGCGCATCCGCGCATCTGCTCGAAATAAATGCGAAGACGCATGCTCCTTCGTGCGCTACGCAGCAATGACCCCCCAAACTAAGTTAATGCCTTTCGATGCTTGCGCCGTGCGTTCATTCACGCGCCGCACACACATTTATATAAGTTGAACCGAAAAAGCCCGGCCTCACAAGTAATTTCTAAATTCAACTAAGCGATGCTTGAGCGGCATGTAATCGCTGTAACAATATACGCATGTACACGTTCCATACCTATACAAACACTTTATAATCATATGGCCTGTGATATTTATTGTGGGCAGCTATACAAGCTTGAATAGTTTTTTAGAAACTATTTCTATAATATGAAAGGAGAAGCAGCTGATTATCTCGTTTACAGTCCAATCTTCGATCTACCTACAAATATGACGAGTTTTAAGCCATAAATTTGTAGCTTTCATTGAAGTAATTTATATTATTTTACATGATCATTTTTTTAAAGAAGTTTTTTTTATTTATTTTTTTAATCTTTTCCGTTTTTGATTGTCATATTTCCATTTTATGTCATTTTTGTCATAAAACGATACAATCGGAAGAAAAATAGAAATCTGCCGGTAAGTAAGAAATCGAACGATTTGCGCGTTATACGCGCAGCGGATAATGCAGTTTTCTGCGTGGTCTTGCTCAATCCACTCGAGATTTGAATTCATTTTATGTACGATTTTCATAAAATAACAAATGTATTTAAATTGTAGTCTGTTAAATGTGAATAACGCATAATTAATATACTCCTCATGTGATGTGATGTATGTTATAAATAAAATTTTGATACAGATAAATTAATATAGTGTTTATTGAATTATAAATCGTGAGAGCAGTTCCCGTTAACATACCTAGTCATCATTATTTACAGACTCATCAATATGATGTAGAATGTACGATCGAAAAAACTTTTTTGTCCGATATCAACAGTCAGTGGTAGAAAGATTTTTAGCACGGACAATAAAGTTTTTTTTCCATCGTGCATCATGCATTATTGAAGATTAGCCATTAGAGAAAAAAAAAAATAGTAACATAATGATAACTATAAAAAAGTCACTTGCTTCATTACTTACCATCATCACTAGTATCACTATCTTCTATCTCCCGAAATTCATTACTGGAAATGTCGGATATGCTTATGTCCGTATCTCTGATCTCGCTAGATTCATTACTGGAAATGTCGGAGATGCTGATATCCTTATCCCAACCTTCCACTACAATAAGTCACCATGTCGAAAAATGAAATTTGACAAAAAGAGCTAAATGGTTTTCATAATTTATATAATTTTTTCAGTTATTCTCTTAAAATGCTGGTACAAACTTAACTGTTTACTTTCTCGCCTTTTTAAGAACGTAAATTTACAGCTTCCAGTTGTCAACTATAAACTCTTATTTCATCGTCGAGTAAAACATTACATTTGTGTTTATATACAATTACTTCAAATGAATTAAATGGAAATAACTGATTCTTCACTTACTTACGCAAAACACTATCGTATGAAAGACAAGCAAAGAGCACTGAAATCTTTAATTTTACAATATTCACATTGTATCAATGGATGAAAGGTCTTGCGCACGACCTTTCCACGCCGCCGAAAAGCCGAAGACTGAGATGCCGCAGGTCGTTGCGCGCAAAGGGTGTGAGCCGAGTGAGCGTGTGAGAGCGAATCAGCGAACGCGGATTCGCATGTCTTTCTTTCCGGGAAATTCGCGCACGCGGCGCTACCGCTATACCCACCCCTCCTTTGTTTCTCGCATCTCGCATGATGATATCAATGTCACGTATATGTATTATTAAGTAGATGACAGCGGTGTGTTTTATGATTATAAAGGTGAGTGATGGAGTTTTCATATTATTCTCATTATTTCCCACTAAAATTTTACAATAACAATGAGCTTAGGTAATAATTAAATTGTAAGATTTTTTAATTTTGAATGGAAACTAGCAATAATATATCGAATAAGATATTGCAACTTTAGTATCAATATAACCTATAAGTAATGCATGAATAAAATTTTTAGATAATAAATTAGCAAGATTCACGCGTTTTATTTGTCTGTTCACAATATGCTTTCAAATCAAAATTTTAAAATATAACCCTTTTTAGCCACGCAGACGCATGTTCATCAAAGTGTAACCAAGACATAAAATTATAACTATATAGATTTTAATTCTAAAAGTCTTCCTATTAATATTTCACGTCTATTTCATCATACCTATAGATGAAATTTTAAACTTTATATTTTATATAATACTCAAGAAAATTTTTTTTTTTTTTTGCACCATAATGTTCTGTCAAGGATAAATTTGCAAATGTTATTAGGTACTAGATTTGTAGAACAGCGCGAGAGCCTTAAAAAAAATACAAAATTATAGAATTCAATCAATGAAGAGAAACGTCAACACGAATCTAACTACATTATTACATACTAGGTAGGAGGCATACTTTAGTACTGTAAATATATGTAAAAATTGTAATTGTACAATTGTACAGTACAATTTTCCTGAAAATATTGCCGTAGATCCTGTAGTTTTGTTTAGTTCTGCTATCGTATCGATCCCGAGAGAATCGAGAGTGAGCTCATGTTGTTTTTTTTTTTTTAATAGGATCTCGAATCTTTAAGCAAAATGCGTGACATACAGCTTTTTAAATTTCTTAAAATTTCTGAATTCACTATGTAACCAAATTTTATAAATCTTTTGTTATGATTTTCAAGCGCGTGTGAATTAGCACTTTATACGCAGGTTGTGTCAAAAAATAATGTTCGATACTCGGGATAAAAATGATTCTAACACGAGTGTGATTGCAACTCACACTTGTGCCGAAATCATTTTTATCGCACTAGTATAAAAAAATACTATTATCTATAAATCGATTAGTACGTCTTTAATTTAGACTTTAGATTACTAGAAGTGTCAATGCGCGTTTCGCGGGCTGTATTGTGGGCCAATTAAATTTTATATGTCTATTTCATATCCACCAATCACAATGATTAGAGATGGCGATCTCAAGTCCATCTCTTTTTTGTATAGGGTCTTTGCAAGCAATAATATTAATATTGGAGACCCGAGGAAGCACCTGACATTAAATACGCTCCATAGCGAGCATAGTTTACATTCTGTATAGTATTATCTTGAAATGTATATACTTATACGACTCTCTGACGAATGTCATATCTATGTTTGAAGATGGTTTTTTTAGGTATTGTTTTTTTAAATAAAATTATTATCAGCAAAGAAATCTGATACTCTATTGATGGTATCCCTTATTTTTTGTATATTCAGGATGGTCCAGACTTAGAA
>JAPYZO010002008.1:0-21792 GCA_030522905.1 Torymus flavipes
TTTTTTTAGGTCGAGAGTATATAGTGACCCCAAAAATCATCAAAAAGACGAAAAACACACTCTGCGAAACCGGATCCACAAAAAGCCCTCGTCCTATCCATCGCGGTCAGCATCGACTTCGTATAGGCTCTATCGTAGAAACCCACACCCGCCGGTCCAGATACGCGCGAGCGCGTGCACGCGCGGCCTTCGATGCACTTAGGCCGGTCCTCGTCTTTACATACGTATAAAAGCCCAGAAAAGGATCTCTCGCTCTTATAGTCGCGGTAACCATGGCAACTGTACAAACAAGATGGCCGCGACAGCTTCCGGTTTCGGATCAGCCGGGGCAGCTGCGCGCGGATCTAGTTTCTCTAGCTGTCTCTCTCTTTCATATATATACACACACGCCTGCTTGCCCGTTCATTCGGCAGCCTATGCATATGCGCGCGCACGCGACCCGCGTGTCGTCGTGTCACGCGCGTGCCTATGACACGGCAACGAAGGAGTGATGAGAAAAAGAGATGGATCGGAAAAAGTTGGATGATGTGTAAGCTGCGTGAGGATCGTAGAGCGATGCGGCTAATTCCTTATATTCTCGGTTTCGGATAGGTACAGCTGCTGCTGTGGAATAAGAGAAACGACGGTGGGATGCGTCAACGCGTGCAAATTTTTCGTATATTAATGACGACTGCAGCTGTCCTTTTTATCACGTTACGTATCCCCATAAATTACGTACTGCTTTTTTCGCTCGACGTGCCTTATCGCTCGATTTTTTTCTCCAGCCATCGCCCGAGTATCAACAAAAAGCTACCGTCTAATCTCCATCGATCGGCGGCTCCAAAGCGCATACACACACAGACACACACATATCACTATAAACGCAGCCATCGATCAGCTGCCGTCTACGCAGCGCTCCCCTAATCCACTTTTTTTCTCTTCTCCTTTAATTTTAATCGTCACGGGCCATTTTTCGCGCCGTGATACGCGTCTTGATCCGCGTCGGCTGCTGCTCTCCTGCTTAATTGGCTCTCGCTGATCTATCTTTATGCAAATAAGCAGAGCAGCAGCAGCAGCAACGGTGGCGGCCGTAGCTCTGCGTAATTAGCCCTGGAGCGACATAAATCAAGACGGCTCCTCGCAAACGCGCGGATCGATTAGCGTTAGTAGACGCGATTCGCAGTGTGCTATATTGCTCCTACAATAAGCGCACACGTACATGTGCACACACACACACACACACACAACTATGTCAGAGCAGTGCGCCCCGAAACCGAATGAAATGAAACGGAAGCGCGCTGGAAGCCGATTTTCCTCGACGAATAAAACTAATGGCCGTCCGTAATTGGGATTAGCCCCGTGTGCGCAGAGCAGCAGCAGCCAGGGGGTGTGTGCTCTCTGCGGCCATTAGAATTAGAATTACGCGCCATTGTGCGCGTGCGCATGTGTGCCTCGCAGTGAAAGCCGCGCGCATTTATATATGACCCCACATTTTTTCCGCGCGCGCTTTTTTACGAGCACGCCGCTCTTTAGGTAATTCCTTCTCTTCTCTCGCTCCAGCTCCAGCTTTCCACATTAGGACAAATGCGCGCCCGTCGCTCTCGATATTACGCGCACATATATATTCCTGTCTAGCCGACCTTCAAAGAGGGTGGCGCAGACACCCGATATGATTTATGAAGCGCAGTGGCAGCAGTAGCAGCGTGCGGCCACAAATATAGTGGCCCGATGCCCCGGCCTCATTGTTTTCCTTTCGTTACGCAGTTAGTTCGCTTCTTTTTCGCTGGGCGCGCAATTTTGGGTTCAGAGCGAGAGAGCTAGCCCCCTGTTATCTCGTATTTTCGGTGTTTGATTACGCGCACCTATATATACGGTATTATATAGACTCGAGTGTCCCCACGGGGGCTGCTCCGGTATACCGTCCCTTCGCGCTCGAGCGGAGCTTTCTAATCAGCGTCTAATTAGTTCAATTAAGGCCGGATCCCCAAACTCGCGGAAGAAATCGCTGCCCTCTTTAAACAGCCTCTCCAATTTCGGTCCTCGTCTATATATCATCATCGCCGGCAACCCTTTCTTCTTCTTCTTTTTCTTTTATCTC
This sequence comes from Torymus flavipes, assembly GCA_030522905.1. Classification (NCBI taxonomy): domain Eukaryota; kingdom Metazoa; phylum Arthropoda; class Insecta; order Hymenoptera; family Torymidae; genus Torymus; species Torymus flavipes. The sequence continues at coordinate 2,078 of JAPYZO010002008.1, forward strand.
GTATAGTACACGGGACACGCGATAATTATCACTTCACAGCATCTCTCTTCACTCAGTTATCCGCCATATTGCCTTTTCCATCGATTAAACTTCAAAGTCGTGTGCTGCCCTAAGCTACAACGGGCGCGCGTATAGTTCGTAAAAAACGGCGTGCGGTCCCGTGGCGCGAATAAATCACAAACGCCGACCCTTTCTCTCTACGTTGCGTTTTTTCTCCCATCGCCCGCGCGCGCGTGCAGCTCATTTCGCCAGACGCGCGCTAGGCTTAATTGCAACGCGGTGTATATATAACTGGCTGATTTTTCGGGCTTGATTAAAATTTACGATTATATGCGCAGTTGGGCCGCGAGTTTCGCAATATCGCGTTTTGTGTAGAGCCGACGAGTTAATCTCTCCCGGAGCGCTATACACTATCTCGCGTGCGCGAGATATATACTCGTAATTGCCGAAATTCGTTATATATGTATAGACGCGAAATTAAGCTTTCGAGGGGCATGCCTCTTGGGCACGCGCGTCTTAACTGCCTCATTTATACACGTGTTTTTTGCTGCTGCTACTATAATATTATAGGAACAAGAGAGAGAGAGAGAGAGAGAGAGAGAGAGAGAGAGAGAGAGATGAGCTAACGAGAAGCATTACTACGCGTGTGACGCAAAGTACCGTTCAAGACCAGCAAGCGCGCAATATTCAATTCGCTTTCTTCTTCTACTTACTTCGCGCGCGAACGATCGAAAGTGTTAGGAGGCAATCTTACGACGTGTCTGCGCTGCTCTCCTCCGCGCCTATTTGTGTATCGTGCCACTTTGAGCGTTGCGGAGGCTGCGCTCTCGTATATATACATGTATATACACTACACTCTCGGCGATTATCCTTTATCGCTCGCTCGCTCGTGCACGTTGGGTATATAGCTCGCGGCCGTGACGTCATAATGAAGCGGCAATCAGCCGGCATTGTCGGCATAATTCACGATCCGCTGTTGTCTCAGCCGATCCGGCGACTCTATTGTTTAAGAGCGTCATTTCTTCCATCAATCGTATATAGCCGTCGTCGTCGTCGTCGTCATCCTCCTGTCCCGCTTCTTCTTCGTCTCTATAATATACACGAGTAAGCGCTTATTCCCTTTCCTTCCTGTTCCTCTCGCGATACGTATCTGCTGTTCCGATATTTCACCCCTATGCGATTATATACGTCCACTTCGTTCGCACTCGAGCCAATCCATACACACATGTATACATGAAAAATCATAACTTTTGATATAGGTTTAAGGGATCAGCTTCGAGAGTATATCAGTACTGCCCGATACTTTTAGAATTTAGCCATCCCCTATATTGTCTCGAGCACTCGACGTATGCATAAGCAGATTTCTTCCAGGATCCTTGATCCATTCATTGGCCAATCTAACCCGTACGTTCTTTTCACCGTATAATAGACACACATACAGCACGCTCATCGAAAACGTATATCTTGTATAATCTGCACACATCCGTGCTCCAAAAATAGAAAGAGAAAAAAAAAGTTTCGCTCAGAGTATATCATGTGCGGTGGCTGCTGTTGCTACCACCACTACGATAACCTTCACGCTCAAGCGGTCGCATTGACGCTCGAGCGGCGGAACCGTCACGACAGACGGATCGACGTCGCCGTGTTGGCCGCGAAAAAAAGGGAAAGAGAGAGAATGGGATACGCATCGCGAAATGCCACTAGAGAGACAAAGATACCTTCGCGAATGCGAGAGGGGGCGAGAGAGAAAGTATAGAGAGAGAGAGAGAGAGAGAGACTAGATAGGGTTAGATGAGAGAGGCGCAGACAGACAGATCATCAGTGTATATACACACAGCGCTCCGAAAAGGGATGAACCGAGGCGTCGCTAATTCCGTTATATAGCAGCGTCCACTTTTAGCCTCTCGTATATAATATACGTCCGCACGCGCATTTCAGCAGCAGCATAGCAGCGCGAACTCCGCAATTACACGCGCTCGTACTTTTATCCTCTCTCTCTCTCGCTGTCTCATTGTGCGCATCAAACGCGGCGCGGCGAGAAAAAATACGAGCGCTGAAATAGAGCAAGACAGAGAAAGGGAGAGAGCAAAGTACGTAAATGAGGCTCGGCTCGCGAGTGGTTCATCACGTATGTATATAGGACAGGGGAGCAGCTGTCAGACAGCTGTAGAGCCCTTTTTACCTGCGCTCGTTCGCTCGTGTGCGTGCGGTGGCGGTGGTAGTGTACGTCCAGCGCGGTAGCGGCATCGAGTGCATTTAGCCGATCGCCAAGCCGAGCGAGAGAGAAAAAAGTGTACTATATACGCTCGCCGCCGCCGGTGCTCGGAACGGAAGAGCAAGGAACGGTTGGATTGACGGTGGCAGCGGCGGCGCTCGTATATCGTCCAGCAAAGTAGCACGTGCTCTTTCTCTCTCTCTCTCGTGTACATATATACCTTCACTCGTCCTTTCTCTCCTTTTTCCCTTTCGCTCTCTCGCGCTCCGTTCTTACTCGCGCGCGGTACTCCTCTCCTTGCCATAACGGCAAGTGCGTCAATTTCCGTTCTCCGCCGCGTCCTTGGCGAATACACTCTCCCTCTCCGTGTCTTGCTCCCACTCCCGGCGCAGAGTGCAGCGTCTGCTGTGAGCCTCATCCTCCTCCTCCTCTTCCACACGCAGTATTATACTGCCCCTTTTTCCTCCTGCGTCGTTTTCTTATGCCGCGAGCAGCGAGCGCGCGCGAAGCCCCATAATCGTCGCGAAAATGCGATAATTATTTTCTTTATGGGCCCGGTCGATGAGCCGAGCAGCGGCTGCGAGCTCACCAAGTCGAAGAAGTAGAAGAAGAAGAAGAAGAAGAAGCGAATGTAGACGACGAGAAACAGAAGGACGAAGGGAAAAAGTTGACCTGGCTACCGTGGCCGTATGGATTTCGAGAAAGGATCTTTTTAAAAAGTTCGAAGATTCCCGTGGCGCGCTCGCGCGTTCGCTCAATGCCGCCTTTGTGGAATCGGCATATAGTGCGAGAGAGAGAGAGACGAAAGCCAGTGAATTTCGGACTTTTTGTCACCTCGCGCCGCAGGTCACGTATACCTACTCTCTCGGCGCATTCCGCGTATGAAACCGATTCATCACTTCGACACACACGCATGCACATAATATACATTTACGGGTAGACACTCGCTGTATAATATATATAATGCATTTGTTTTTCCCCACCCCCCGTATGCGCGTCCCGGTGATTTTTCACGCCGCGCGCACAGAAAGCTGCTGACTCCGAACGAAATCGCGAAAAAGCCTCGTGAAAGAGACAGAATTCCGGTTCTTTGTGGGCTAGCTCTCTACTCGCAAGGGGGTGAAACTTTTGGATCTCGAGGCCCGCGCGTGTAAATCCTGGGGCGGAGCTCTCTCTTGCGCTCGTAAAATTTGGATTTCAAATGCTCGTAATTTCGCATATTCGCTTGTCTCTCTTTCCTTTTAAAACCCACACACACGAGCGTATACATTTAAATATAATACCATACACGTATACCTCGAAAAGTTATAGCAAAAGCCCGTATATAATTATTCGGGCGCGCGGTGGTGGCGCGCGTATAATACGCGTCGTGAGTCAGAGCGGCTACGCCGGCCGGCGGTGCGGCAGCGGCAACGTCACGCACGCCGTGGCACGCTCAGCTGCACCTCAAAATCGATAGGGCAAATCTAGCCAGATTACATCCTCACGGGGCTTCCCGCGATGCTCGTAATCCCCTGTGATAAACCGCGTGTGTGCGCGCTATGTGTCGCGTATATATATATAGATACGCCGTTTAGAATTCGTGGCTTCTAGATGGAGACGCACGCTGAGCGTGTCATGTATGAGGAGAGACAGGATCGGTTATCGATCGGTGTTATATACTAGTGCGGCTCGGTTATTGCGTTTTTCGATTGGCTCTGGGGTATACGAACTCCGCAAAGTAGTTTTCGCAGGTGGCATGCATTGTGGGCAATATATACTACTGGAAGTAGAATTTACCTTTGGCGTTTCTACGATAAGTACGGTTCTTTCAATAATGCAAATTAATTTATACGAATTTCAAGAAAATAATAATTATTGCTCATTATATATAATGAGCCGGGACTTTTTGTATTCAAGAACATACCAGAAATATAATAGATTCCAGCTGAGCCTTATTTAACTTTCCGAGGCAAAGAAACGAAACCAAAAATTTCGCAATAAAACAGCCGAGCAAAAACTGCGAGTCGGCGTCGGCTGCGCGGTGCACGCTTGCTCGAAATCGAAAAAACATGGCGTCTCGGTTCTCCGTTTTTTTTTTCCTTTTGCACGCGTGCACGCCGCGCCGTCGCCATAAACCGCACGCACACACACAATCGTGTTCGCTCGCAACCGATATGCGGTTTTGATACAGAATAATGACAAAGAAATTTATTAGCAAGTACACGCTCGTGTAGTGCGTTAAAACGGAAGCTTCCTACTGCATACACACGTGTATACGTCACGTATAACAATCATTTCTGTTTTTACCGCGAAAAACGTCGGCAGCGGCGGCGGCGAGAGTGCCATACGCGCGAGCGCGCGCGTGGCGCGTATACACGCGGCTGCATATTGCGCCGCCTTTGCATTTTTCAATGGTAATTGCACGTGTATAATACGCGCGTACTGAAAGGAAAAAAATTTAACCTTGTCATTAAGCGCACGTGAAATGGTGTGTGTGTGAGCAGTGTGCAGTTGCTGTCGCGGTCGCGGCCAGTATTATGGTCGGGATGATAAAGTCGCGAAAAACTCGCGAGACGTCGTCGCGGTGAAAACGACGATCGCGAAGACCCGGTACTGTATAACACGGGTATTATATATACCTACCCCTCGGAAGTTGCGAGTACACTCCACTGTTTCGAATACTTTGTTTTCATCTGCGGTTATTAGACTCGACATAATTAAAGCCCTTGTGTTCTTGCGTGCCCTAATTTGCATTTTAAACAAGCGGACACACTGCGCGCGGGCGTTAATCAAGCGGCGCTTTTTCCCAACAAAAGCTTCATTTCGGGGGACGGCGGGTATAACAATAATACATTCGCCGGCGTGCGCGCGCGCAATAAAATCTAATCCCGCGCGTCCCCGACGACGAAGTGAATACATATACACTTTTCGGGGGCTGCGCGATAGCGCGAATTTCTCGCTCCCCTGTACGCCGGCACCACCACGCGTTGAGTTGAATAATGTAAAGCGGGCTTTAGAATTTTCGTCGTCGGCAAATATACGCAGCTAGAGATGCGACGACGGTAGTGGTGGTGGCGGTGGCGAAACCATGCAAGAAACGACGACGCGCGTGCCGGAAAAAAGGAGGAAGGTGCCGAGAGAGAGAGAGAGAGAGGATGCTAGCTGAGCACCTACACCAGTAAGGGCCGTCGCCGGCGGGTCGATCGAGTGCGCGTGCAGGGCCTATCTCGGCTGCTGCGGCTGCTACTCGAGAGAGCGAGAGCAGCGTCTATATATCACATATACGCATGTGTGCGTGCGAACACGTGCGCCAATGGCCGTCGTGCGTGCGTGCTGTGCGAGAACGGAGAGAGACAGAGAGAGAGAGAGAGTGAGAGTGAATTCGTGCCCTGGTGGTGGTAGTCGTGTTGCTGCTGCTGGTGGTGGTGGTGATAGCGAGCGCTCGGGGAGGCTGCGTGACTCATCCTGCGGGAGAGAGAGAGGGAGAGCGAGCGAGTCCTGTTTCCGTGGCAGGAAGCGGAGAGAGCGAGAGAGAGGATGGTGGGGGCGGGGATCGATATATCGACTGAGAACTGCGCGCTTCTGAGAGCGCGAGCGTTATGCCACCACCGCCGCAGCCGCAGCCTGGAACTGCGTAACTTGTGCGAGCGCGTGGCTTTTGCAAGAGCCAGAAAGAGAGACTCTCTTTTTCCACTGTTTTCCCCCTCGGGTTTTTCCGATGCTGCTGGGATATTGGTTTTCTTTGGGATAAATTTTCGGAGCAGTGTTTGGCGCAATAAATGCGAAAATAAATTATCTCAGCCGTATAAAATATATAGCTTTTTCTCAACTTTTTGATGTGTCTTGAGAACTTTTATGACTGTGAAGAGTATTAAAGCTTTTTACGAAATAGTCTTTACAAGTGCGTTCCGAGTTTCGTAAGCAAACGTACGCTGAGAAAAATTATCTAATAAAAATGTCTATAACACATAATACAACGTCGAGACATATACTTGCAATATCAACGTAATTATTATGTTCGGAAGTAAAAATTCCTGTGTTTGGTCATTTTTACTATGCACATAGCTATTTTATTATATAACGTAGTAATCATTTTAACATTGCAAGTTATTTATTGAACAAGAAAAATAACAGTCGCTTTGGGGAAATCCTCGCTCCAAATTGACTCAATTGGAATATCTCGAAACAACCACATCGCAAGAACAACACGATCAAGCAGTGACTAATATAATCCCAATGAACCACCACCACGCACATGTACCATATCACCGCATATCACTGCAAGTGTCAAAGTTCGCCAATTAAGCAGTCACCACCGCCGCCGTACCGAACCGGCATCACAACGCGTCAACGCGATAAACCTACGCGCGCAAGTGCAGCTTACACACACGCGGTCGTCACTCTCTCGCCGACAATGTTTAGTCGTCGGGCGGTACGCCAGCTCCTTCATATCAATGAGCCGTTGTTTACTATCTCGCCATCGCGCGCTATACGCCCGCCACTCTACGACTCCGCACGCGCTATCAACACGTATAACCCTCACGCTATATCCTACACCTCTTTCACGATAAGCGGATCAAGTCCACGTGGACGTAGGCGCCGCCGCACGTATATCAACAATAACAAAAATACAGCCGCGTAGCCGACCCTACGGTAATCCACGTCAAAATATTGACTTTTCATTCGCGCGAATATATATTTCGCGCCGCGTCATCACCTCTTTCGCAGTATATACAGGCGCCGGGGCTCGCGCAGTTCTTTTCTTTTCATCCACGCGCGGCGAAGACAATGAGATACGACGGCGTCGGCAGCGGTGTGTATAGCCGGGGACAGAGAGAAAGAGAGAAGAATTTATATTCGGCGTGCGCAGCTGAACAGTTGCGCGAAGAGAGGAGAGAAGAAGAGGAGCCGCGCGCGTTTGATTCACCCTGTCAAGCGCAGCTTGATTAACGCCGCCTCCGCTCACGCCTCTAGCCAGACGCTCGCACACAGCAGAAAGAGAGACAACTCGCGTTAATCCCGGGGAAAATCGAACGGCGAATCGAATTTCGTTCTCACGTTTCGGATGCTCTCGCCATATATACACACGCAGCAGCAGGAGCGAGACTCGAAAATCTGGAATCAGATCTCGCGCCGCGGCATACATATGTTAATGCTCCATCTGTTCGCGAAAGCCGCCTGCAGTTGCAGTTGCAGCCGAGGAACATTATTTACCGACCTGGGCTATGCTTCCATGTGTGTGTGTGCGTCTTTGAGCCGGACGCTCGAAAGGGGTTGTGTAATCCTTGTAACGTGTACGTGTGTGTATGACGCCAGGCGTATAGTCTGGATCTTCCGCTGCCCGAGTTGTGACATTTCGGTGTATTGTGTTTGTCCTGATCGTAGGATCATTAATCTCGTTTCTCTCTCTTTTTTCTGGTCTGGGATTTTGCGCGAGAAGGTACATAATGTGTATTGTGCGGATAATCTTGCAGGCCTGCTGGGAATACAAGAAATGTGTGCGAACGCTGCAGCTTACTGCACCTTTCAATAATTTTGATCCTTCGCCATGAATATATTTTAGCAGTGTTTAAACGAGTTTCTTTATTCAAAAAGAAGTAGATGCGATCTATGTCTTTCATATTTATATATACGAAGATTAAAGATCTTTCGAAACAACAATAACAACGTTCCCGATTCCTCCAACCGGAATCCAAAATTATAACGGAACAACGTTCACTCCGATTCGCCAAGCGCACTAATACCCGACTAACTAGCGCCAAATCGAAAATCCATTCACGCGTGTGTGAGCTCGCGGCGTATAGCACAACGAAATCACGCGTTATCCTTTCAATTTCCCGTCGATTTATCCCGCAGACATATATCCAACTGCTGCGGCGAGAGCGAGCCTAACGACGCTTAAAGCAGATTTTACGCTCGGCTTGCGAGCCATCACTCGCTTTTCCCGACTATATACTACTCGTCGTTGCCAAGCGCAGAGATAAAAATGCGGCGAGATTTTTTTCTTCTCCGCCTGCGTGTATATAGACCCGAAGCACGCGCACTAAGAAAAAAAAAGCGACGACGACGACGGCGACTATTCCTTAGGGGCATTTTGCGCTATAGCGGGGGTGGTAGTAGTCGGGATACAAATTACGCGATTATTTGGGGCGAAAATCGCATAACGCGCAATCTCGGAGACCCTTTAGGCTGAGGAGAGAGCTGGAGGAGTGCCAGGTTAATTATTTCCCGAGGACTCTGAGTTTATATATTTATACGGAAGGGATATAGATATATATTATACGTGTTTGTCCGTCTGCGACACGTTTTAAAGGGCTTTCTCTGAGAGAGCGGTTTCGGTTTCTCGATAAATCGAAACGAGAGGCAAGGAAGCCAATGAAAGTGGGATGAGAAAGAGGATCCCACCTCCTCCTCGTCGCCGGTATACGGTTACCCCGTGCAGGCGTGCGCGCGGATGCACAAGCGCGACTTACATCACGCGCTGCGCGTTGCCTTGCGTCACATACACTGCACGCTAATTCCTGCTGTATATTATCCATCCTTTCCAAAGCTAACATTCTAAATGAATCGGAATAACGCGGTTGAATTAGTGAAATGGTACTATCGCGTTAATAATAACAACACAAGAAGTACAAGAAAGAGAAAGAACTTTTACCGTGTAGTGCATATACATGCGCGCGATAAGAAGTGAGCTTCTCCGATAAGCGGTCACGACACGCTGCCAGCGAGTTCTTCAGGGTTATCTCTCGTTCTCTCTTTCTCGAGCGCAGGCCAACAACCAACTCACACGGTCATGGAAGGCGAGCAGAAGCAGCGGCAGCTGTGAACAGCTTCTCTCTCTTTCACTCCTCGCGAGTGCACTCACGGTTTATCTGAATTTTTGCAGCCGCCCCGATATCGGAACAATACACGCGCGCGTGATCGCAGCGAAAGAGAAAGTCAATGTCTGCAGCGCGCTCGAAGGCTGATACCTTTTTCCCCGTGTCTCGAAATTTTCGTTGTGTGTTGGCCTCGGCCGTAACCTACCTCAAGGTACACGTTTATATATATAACGAGGGAAAAGCGGCGTTGCGTGTGGGCGGTGAAAGGTATATAGGGGTGAAGGGACGATCGTGTGTGTTCGTCGGGGGGTTATAGGCCGCCCATTACGCGACGTTTGACGCCGAATTCTACCTTCTTAATGTATTCTACCGTGTTTCCCGTACTATGAACACCCTTGGAAGTATATGTATATGATGTCTATATTACACCCACGTGCTCGCGACTACAGCATGGGAATGTGTTTACACGGTGAGCAATTAGGGCCGATTTCCGTGATTGCCGGGGCTCAATCTTTACAGTGATTCGAGTGACCGTTATGAATTATTAATAATGTACTTCTTTTTCTCGACTATTATGTTTGTATTGCAAAGTTTCCGTTTTATCATCTCTCATGATGATAATGCGAATTAACTTCAGATTAAGTGTATACTCACACATACACTTGCGATTCTTTTTCCTCGTATACATTCGCACCGAGAGGGAGATCAATGAACTCGCTCCTTCCCCCTTTCTTGTGCTGCATGTGCGTGTGTTTACACCGGGCTGAAGTTTCTCAATCAAAAAGGAGGCGCGCGATCTGGATAAAAAGCGAGAGTTGCTGTTGCTGCTTCCCGCTCGCAGTAAGGAGGTTAATTTATGACGAATCGGGCCGAAAGGAGAAGGAAGAACCTGCCGTGCCCGATAAAATCGAGGATCCGGAGAGAGAAAGAGAGAGAACACGCTATCGGAGAGGAGTGGGTGGCCTGAGAGCGCGCTAACCAGGTGCGCGCGACATGCTCGAGGGTACACGACCGGCGCCTCTCTCTCTCTCTCCCTTTCTCTCCTTCTGTCTTATACATATATCGTATATATATGGATTGCTCGGAGTAAGAGAGGAGGAAGGAAGGAACGATCTCTTTCGCTCGTTCTGCCCCTCTTTCTCTCTCTTCCCTCGGGATGAAAAGGGTGCTAAGTGCAGGGGGTGGCTTGTTGTGACGGCTCGCCCACGCTCCAAGTTTATATCTATATATCTATACCCAACCCTGGCGATCCATCATTACATATATATCTACGCTTGCTTCCTTCTCAACTAGGTTTCGGGCGCTTTTTGCGCTGCACCGCACGATAAATCAAGTTTACTTTTCGCGCTGATTAATCGCACAGTTGCAAAATTTCTTGAGTCTAATATTATTGATTCTTAGTAGCCAAAGCATTACAATGTATTTTAGCGTTCTATCTATATTGAATGGCAGAAATTAGAAGCGAGAGAGAAATGTTTGCCTTTGGGGCAGCTGGTACGAGAGACGCGAGCCGCGTGTGTGCCCTTCCGTTTGAAAAGAGTGCCATTGTGCTATTGATTATTGGTAATACGAGGTGACGTTTTGCCTCTCTCTCTTTCTTTCTTCGTCGGCCGTACGTACGTTCGTTCATTCGCCTCACTCCCGGCGAATTTAATTTAACGTCTATTTATTTTACGAGCGGCTACACGTTCGCGCGACATCTGCTCCGTTTCTCTCCGCGCGCTCGCTCTCCCGTTTTGTTTATTCTGAATTACGAAAATTCGCTGGGACGACAATCGGAGAGTCCAACTCCCAAGCGAGAAGAAAGAGACAGACAGTCCCTATATATAGGCTCGCTCTTCTAATTAAGAAAAACGTTGCATAATGCGCAGTCACACGCGGAACGTGCAAGTCAGCCGGCCGAAAGGATCAAGCCCTCGTGCTCGGAATCGAAAACGACTGTTTCTCTCGCGTCTGCTGCCGCGAGATAGTCACGAAAAGTTCACGCGAGCGAGCGCGAGAGATCCGCACGTTTGGCTGTAAGTCACGGGTCGGGAATGACTCATAGGTCAAATCGGCCGAGCGTGTCCGAAAGAACGAGCGTGCCGCGCACAATTGATTTGTTTGTTCGCAAAAATCTCGAGCGCGACGGCGAAAGAGAGTGCGAGGCGCGCGAGCGAAAGCCGTTCTTTCTTAATTTCATCGGGATATAGTGTGTAACGGCTGGAAGTTCTCGGGAAAGGTTGTATACGCGTGTGTGTACAACAGTAGTAGCAGCAGCAGCTGCGCTGTGTACGCGTGTGCGTGCGTGTGTATCGATGCACTAAAAATAATTGACTCGCGCAATTAAGTTCTGCTAAATGAGTTTTGAGAATTGCCCGGGGAGTGGTAGTGTACGCGCGCAGTGGTGGGCTCGCTGAAAAGTATATGTGTTTCTGGAGTGAATACAGATGTTTATTGTTTCTGCGGATGCGTTGTTTAATGCAGTCGGTCGAAATGATATCGTTTTGAAACATGTGTATAAAAATTAAGATCTCTGAATGCTCGTATTTTATGACGCACGTACAAGGATTCTTGAAGAATATTACTCTGGTTATTATGAATATTTTTATAAAAATAACAGAATAAACGATAATTATAATAAATTATAATCAATTCAATAACTTGATTATAATTGAGTATATTACGATAATTAATTGTAATATTTACTAGAACTTTTTTCACCAGCCGTACAAAATTTAATAAAACAGAATGATATTCACGCGACGATATCGTGGAAATTCCATTCATCAAGACGCCTCTAAAAATACGATTTAACGAAGCAACTGAGAACCTTCGTCGCTTTCGCTGTATACACCGCGCGCATGGAAATATACAATTGAATTCGCAACTCTCTCACTCTCTAGCTAATCACTTATCATTCCTTCGCTTCTCGACTCTTAAATAGACCCTCTCACTCTCACTCTCTCTCATGTCTTCGCTCGCGCTTCGATAGACGATTACTATGACCCGCGAGAGCCTTGAACTTGCCCTACGATAAGCACCGCCGCGCGCTCGAACACACCACCATCATAACCGAGATATATAAGCGCTGCAGCCGCCGCCACCACCACTGCCGCTGCTCGCGTACGTGTGCGTCTGTAATGCTCCACGGAGAGGCAGGCAGCCAGGCAGGCAGGCAGGTCTCGATCAATAATCGAGCCCTTCTAACTGTCCGCCAGGAGCCGAGCGGCGAGGGAGAGAGAGAGACCGAGCGAGCGCCAAGCCGAGCAAAGACTTTTAATGACTCTCGCAACTACCCGAAATTCTTCGCCCTTCGTGTGTATGTATATATGTATAAGAGGCAAGCGTTAAAACTTCCCGTACGCGGGAGTATTTTTTTAATCTTTCATCGAACGCGCGGTTGCGGCTGCTGCTGATGCTGGCTCGTTATACCAAGTTTGTATAACGAAGTTTACTTTTCATTTTAGCCAGGAGAGAGCGGGGAAAAATTGTTGAGAGTTTGGAGTTTGAGCGAAAATATTTTACCAATGGCTATTCAAAATGGAGTATAGGATATAGGGGGTGAAGTTTTTTAATTGGAGGTGGTGCGCGGTTTCGTGGTGGGAAAATTGGTTTTGGTATGGTTGTGGGGGGGAGGCGATACGTCAGCGGTAATAGTGTGTGGTAATAAAAGTCGACGATAGCGACATTGTGTTTCTTGCAAACAAATAAATCACGGGATGTTAGATGGGAAAAAGTGTGGAAATCGTATCGCGCGTAATAAAATAAACGCGAGAGCTCAAAGTTTATACGTTCATTGGTTAAGTGCACAAATCTTGAAAATTCGTAATCGAGAGAGATGTGCAATCGTAGAATGAAGAAGGCATATGGAATAATCGAGAGTAAATAATTCTTTTTTACCGTTATCGAATGCGTTGTTAACGTGTGACGAAACTGCTTGTTATTTAATTTTATATATCCAAGTCTTGATATGACATTTCTAAGTATTCCGCAGAACGATCTAGATATATATTTATAAATGTAGACAACACAAAAGTAATAAGGCGAATTGTTTTTCTGTCAACAGTGCGCGATTTTTTGCGTCCAAGCGATAACGGTTAAATATAAACACAAATAGATAACTAATTTTAAAAAGGCGCTCTAGTATTAAACAATATTTTACGATGATCGAACGTTTTACAATGCAGCGCGTAAATACAAATATGAATAATCGCCCGAAGTTCTTAACAAAAACAAGCAATTAAAAAACTATTTATCGCCTTCTCAACTATATCACCACGAAAAAAACCCAAACTCATCGTATATCCCGCGAACTTGTCGAAAAGAAACAATGCCTCCGCTCTCCAGCAGAATGACGTAAACCACGCGAGCGAGCGAACGAACGCGCTTGCTTGGCATTATCGGCGCGAAGCCTTCGCCGAGTGCAGTGAACCTTTGTTTATCTATATCCGAAGGCGAGAAGGCAATACACCCGCGCATATACATACAACACGCACACACCACCTCGCGAAAAGTACTTTATGAAAAGACGCACGCCGCGGATAAGGACTATATACTATCGCGCCTATACAATGTTCGCACGTCGCTACCTATATACATCTCCATATAGTAGCAGTAGCCCATATAGTCCTACACCGTCGCAACCCCCCGAACGTCACTGCAATAATAAACCACCCGCGCGTTCTCTCGGTTATCTGTATTTCTGTATTTCCCGCCGGGACTATATACGCCGCGCATCCCGGCATCGGGGCCAAGTTCAGGCTATATATAGGCTGCTTGCCTCGCGTATATACTACCTACCTACCCACCTACAACCCCGCGCGGGAGAGAGAGAGAGAGAATCCACTTAACGACGAGAGAGCGTAGAGGAACGACCCTGTGCGGTTTCCCACGTATCGCTTTGCACAAAATGAGCGAGAAAGACAGAGCTCCAGATGCTCAGCGACCTGACCCAAGTGCAGCGCACGTTTTACAGAATTGCTGTGTGTGAGTGTATAGGTGTACATAGGTGTATGTAGAGAGGGAGTAATGAGCTTCCTCGTTCCGGCTGCATTTTTGTCGAGTGATTATCGCGAGCGTTTTCCAGAAATTAATTTTGGTGGAATGTTTCTGGATTCGCGTGAGTTGAATGAAAATTTTGTAAGTACTAATATAAGTCTGAAGTTACCGCAATCGAACGTATTTGCATGAGCTCCTTCGAAACCATTACCACCGTGCTACTTTGCAATGAATCGTGAGGATCAAAATATCGATAATGACATGGCTGAATTTAGAAAACCTTCTCTTTTCCACCGAAATAAATCACTCGATGTTTTCGCGATTTAACATATATTCCAATAGCTTTATCGCCTAACGTAGTATGTCGCAACAATCAATGGAGGTATCCGTCACTGTCGACTAGTCGCCGATAACAGCTCTATCACGGTGATTTCTAAGAATCCCTGACGTCGAAAAAAAAAAACATGAAAAATGAAACTAAACTATCACTAACCTTCTTTTCGGTAAGCTTCTCGCAACGTCGCATCTTGCAGATCTGATGGCTCTTGTCGTTCCTGCAGGGCGCGCAGTCGCCGCAGTTGTCCTTGCGTTGACAGCCGATGCACTCGCCGCAACGCTTCCTTTTCTTCTTGGCGGGTTTGTCGCCCATCGAGCCGTCCCCGTCGCCGTCACCCATACCGCCGCCCATGTGGTGGGCCCCTCGGTTGGCCGTTGACGACACGGCGGCTACCTGGCCCGAGCTCTCCTGGTTTCCTTGACCCTGCTGCACGCCGTCCTCGGACTCCATGGAGCCGGCGCGTATTTTTCTGCGCTCCTTCTTGCGGCCATCGACGTTGATCACCCGCGACGTGGGCGAAGAGTCGAGGACCGTCGACATGGGGTTCTGGAAGTTCGCGTGGTGCAGCTGCGGGTACTCGGACTTGACGACCGTGAGGTACTCGGTCTTCACGGCCGGATGGTGTTGCTGTGGCGGTGGCGCTGCGAACGCCTGCACGGGACTGGCGCCCAACAGCTGGATGTGCCGCTCGTCGATGAGCTGTTGCTGGAGGGCTGGCACCTCGCGCGCCTGCACGGGCGCTGGCACCAGAGGATAGCCAACTGTAGGTGGCGGGGGCGGAGCCCCCGGGGGCCGATGTGGCTGTGGCGCCGGCAGTGGTACGCCCAGCGTGTGAAAGCTGGGCAAACTGACTGGCGGTGAGTGAGACATCGAGGTGGGTGACAGGGGCGTCAGCGTCGTCAGCTGTGGCTCCTGGCCGTCGCTCGAAGGTGGTGGCGGACCACCGGTGAATTGAGAGGCAAAGCTGGGCAGACCTTCGGGTCCGCCTAAGCCTGGTATGCCGTGCTTGGATTCCCAGGGCCGATACTGGCTGGCTAGGACGACTTCGCCGCGTGCGTCGATGAGTCGGCCGGTGAGGCCCTCGTAGTAGTCCCAGGCGTTGAGGCCGGCACCGATTGAGGCGAGCTCGTGACCCTGCAGACTGCTGAGGGTCGTGGAAGTGTCCATGGCGATTCCACCGCTGTTGTCGCCGGCGACGACGAAGCTGCTGAAGGGCGGCAGGTGTCGAGCTAGATCACCGCCGCCTCCAGCGCCGCCGGCCGGAGAGGTCGCGACCGCCGCCGGAGGGCTGTGTCCAGCCCTCTCGGAGACGACGACCTCCTGCTTCACCTCGCCGCTCATCTTCCGTGCCCCATCCTGGCGACGAGTCGCGTCGCCGGCGTTTGGTACTCTCGTTGGGCCGCGATTTGACTTACACCGGGCGTCGCGTCACAGGTAAGTATAGGTTCACTAGGTATGGCTAGGTTCCGATGGACCTGTACTTTATCTCTGACTGGCGATGGAACACACGGACGCGCACTTTACCGACATGTTGTACTTCTTTTTTATTGTTTATGTGTGTTTGTTTATACGTGTCCCGGCACTACGATATCACTACTACGTTTTTATTCGCGGGTATCACCGTGTGTCTACTCGCTACTATCACCGTATAGCTTTTCTACTCTTGAATATCTCTGTCTTCTCAGCTCCTTTCCTTTTGTACTCGACAGGTTTAGGCTACGAACTGAAGTAGATCCGTTGCTCTCACTCCTCTCGACTGCTTCGTATCGTCCTGGATAAAAATTTGCACTTTGCTCAGAGAATAAGATTTGCGCGTTTTGAACTGTGAGTATATCGATTTGTTAGACGAGTTAGTAGAAAAAAAATGGTAAAATTCTTTGGTCTACGGTTTTTATTATACTTTTTCTCTCGTTTATTTTACTTTTATTACTTTTTTCTTAGAACTTTTTATTTTACTTTATTATCCTGTTAAAAACTTTCGTTTGTCGCGTTATATACTTCGTCAACGATAAAAGATCACTTTTTGCTTCTTCAATACATTTGGCACTGACGGACTTTTTATTTTCTTCTTCTTTTACTTTTTATTACTCTTCGTTTCTGCTTTTTTTTTGCTTTCGGAATATACTTTGTACACTAAATAGATACTATAGCTTCTTTGTTTCCTGAATCTAAGCTCTTTCGGGATACTTTTTACGACAATATAAACACACTAATTATTACTCTTCGTTTGTGTCTCTCTTTCTTCCTCACTAGCGTTCTTCGTAAGAAAATATAAATCACTTGAGGTTAACGTGGCTTGTTAGAAGGCGGTTGATTTGTACGATCTGAAACAGATAAAGATCTCGATTAAATAAAAAATATAAAGAAGCATAGGGGAAAAAAGTCAGGAACTCGAAGACACGTCTCATTAGACGTTGCAATATTTATTCCTACACGGGGTACCTATATATAAAGCTATAAGTATACGCGCGTCCATGCAAGTCGTTGTAACGCTCAGGGAGGAAGGCTAAGGATCGCCCGGCGTAATTTCTCGCTCGGAGCGAAAGTAAACAAGGCGCGCGCGCACGCGAGAGAGTCTCTGCGAATCGTGTGGCACAGATCTTGCCGCCGCCAGCGCGGGGAGAGTGGACATCGCCCGCGCCGACCGCCGTCAAGGCTACTATTACGCTCGCGTAGTATACAACCCGCGCCCACACGTATATATACGTATACGCAAGGTGCTTTTATTCGCTCGCCCGACTGGCCGCCGCTGGTAAGAGAGAGAATCTCCCACGCTCGAAAACGGAACTTGAGCACGCGCGCGCGTGCAAAAACCGTTTCGGCTGCCTGAGCTCGTGTGTGTGGGTTTTTTGATTGATTGTCCAGACGTTGACGAAAGTGTTAATCATATGTTTACGTATGTGGAGAATGACTGCTTTTGGCGTCGTGTACAAAGAAGGTTTCAATTAGCATTTTTTTTCGCGAAGAATGGCTCGAAGCGTTATTTTAAGCATTATTTGTTTATATTCAAGAAAAGACCATTATATTTATCAATATTAAAAGAAAAACAAGCTCGATAACACTCAAAACTAAGAAAAATAGTTTTACAGCGCAAACGAAAATTTCAAATCCATTCGCTTCTCCTTTTTTCTGAAATACTCTAAACAGCTGAAACGGTTTATAAACACGCGCTCGCAAGCTCCCTCTCCCTTCAATCCCCAAAACGCACGTAAAAACCTCTGCCAGTCGTAAAAATAGAAAATAGGTCCTACTACGCCGCGCAACTGCTCCTTGCTCAAGTCATCACTATATAGACGCGCGTGAGTCGCGCGCTCAAAGCCATCACCCCGCTACGCGCGTGCGGAAACGCAGCGTCGACGTTTCAGAGTAAAATATCGATCGCCTCTCCTCGGGGGCGAGAGAGCTCGCACACACACACATACACGTTAGTCTCGACTCTCGCTTTCTCGCTGAATTCTCGTGTGCGTGCGCTCGCTCGCTCCCCCGAAAAGTTCGCAAGCTCGTATATAGGGCTCGATACTGGTGGCAGTGGTGGTGGTGGTGGTGGTTGTACCGCCCCTACTGCGCCGGCGTTTGGGGGGCGGCGTAGTAATAGCTTTACAGCTGGCGGCGGGTGGCGGGTGGTGGCTGGCTGGCACGGCAGCAGCTTTCGCTATCGCTGGAAACTTGCACTGTCGTTCGGCACTTTCGCCCGCGCGTTTTCCACGTGCTTCGCGCGCTCGGTACAAGGTCGCGCCCGCGCCCGCTTCGTCTCTCCGTGCTGTATATCAAGGGGTGGGAGGAGGAGTGTATTGGAAATCGAGTGTGCGTGGATAGTAGAGGAAGAGGAGGATGGCGATGATGATGATGAGAGCGCGAGGTTGAGGATTTAACAATGAGCATTGATAGGAAGGCTCTTTTTATGTTGACGGGTATGGGAGCGATAAGGATTGGCAAAAAATTTAATCGGCCGCGGTAGTTATTGAACTTTTGTAGGAGAGAGTGGGAGAGTATATACGACGAACTTTAGTCTTTAAAGGTCGTGAAACTTCGGAGCGATAGGAGAGAAGTCGAGAATGGAATGATGATAATATTTACACAGTGGTGAGAGCAAGTGTGTTTCTAACCGAGACACAATTCCGTACGATGTATGTCTCTACTCCGTGGAAAATAGTATAGGAAAAAAAACCATGTCTGATTTTAAATATGGGACATACTCGAAGTATCCTAAAAAATTGTCATAATTTGTTATAAAAATTGCGATGAATTTATGGCAATTTTCACCACAAATTGTGCTAATTTTGTTGTTGTATGAGTCTTTCTCACTTTTACAATCTGACACGGCAATTTTTACTTCAACGTTTATGTGTGTGAGTTGAAATGTCACTCGAAACATATGCATTCACGCCCATTCTCTCTGAATTATTCAACGAGTAACCTAAAACTGCATGAAATTGTTTTCTAAAGCAACGCAAAGCAAAAAGAGAGTCCTAACTCTTGCAAAAAAGCCTCTCAGCCCTCTCTATACCACTATTACACACGCACTCTGCACGCACAAACGAAAGAGAGAAAGAGTTAAAAAGCGCGAGGGGAAAAAATCAAAGAAAGCGAGAGATGCACACACTGCACACATACTATTACAGGGATGGGAGAGAGAGAGCTCTATATACCCAGTGCTCTCGCGCGTCGAAAACGTTATGCCGAGATTCTTTCGCGCTCGCCAGATTCCTCTCTCTGAAATGCATGTGCACACGGTGTGCACTGCTCGCTCGCTTCTCGGAAACGCACGGGCGACTTTCCTAGAAGCGGCGGCAGCAGCAACGGCGGCGGCGACGCGCGCGCGATGTTAACAATTTTTTTCCCTAATGAACGACTCGGATAAAGTTATTCCTTTCGTTTTTTCTATATATATTTGTGCGAGTGAGTGTACGTAAATGGAAAGAGAGAGGGAGAAGCAAATAATGTTAGTCAGCAGTGGAGGAGAATACAAATAAGATACAGAGTGTTTATCGCGAGAGAAAGAGTGAATGATGCACACTGTGGAATTTAATTTTTTCGGAGCACTGCTCATAATGAGAAGAAGTACGCGAGCGCGTATGCACGGCTATTTCTAGAAGTGCTCGCGATGCGCGACGGTATTTTTAGAGCGCTCTTCGGCTCCGCAGGACTCCTTTTTTTTATTATTTGCACGCGTGCGCAATGCATTATATGTTTTACTTGAAAATGCGTGCGTATAGTACGTATCATCCACTCTGCTATAGTCTTCAACCGTGAGTGTAGTATTTTGAGATATATATATACCCCGCGAGCGAAGAGAGGAGGCGGAGATTTCGAAAATATCAATTATACATCTGCGAAGCGCAGCCACGCACATATGTACTTTGTATGCACCGAGAGAGAG
>JAPYZO010002009.1:0-15915 GCA_030522905.1 Torymus flavipes
TCTCTCTCTCTCTCTCTATACACACTTTATTTTTTCCCTCACGTCGGCTGCAGACAGGCGCGAGCATCTATCAAGCGATGTCCCTGGCGCTGGGCTGCTTCGGCGAGATGCACGAGTGTCTACCCCTCGGCGTCCTGCAAACGGCCCTCGCTATGGACGAGAACGTGCCAGCTCATTGCCGTCCCATCGGCGGCTCCGTCATACTGCAGGTGCGTATAATTGATACACGCTCGTTATTTATCAAGGATGAGCGAGGATTAACGAAGTTCAAGCGGAAAATGGTTATTTAATGATCAGGATGAGATATATTTGTATTACGTGCGAAAAGCTCGTGTTTGCGTAGACAGATGATTTGTTTGAAATATTGAGAGATACGTTTATTTGATTTTATAAAGTTATTTCGGAAGAATGCTGTGCGTCTCCCCCATCATTGTTTATATTCGTCGGAATATTCTGAAGCGCGCGCCCGCGCATGGCAATCGATCACGGAAATGTAATTGACTAGTTTATCCCGCAGACTCCTTTGGCGCGTGCACGCGTCTTTGTATACAGCTGCGAGCGGCAAGTAGTAGCGTACGCTGTATGGTCAGACTTCAAAGCTGCGCCGAAGCGCGTAACCTTAGATGCGGCGAGAGTCGTAAAGATTTTCGAGCGAATAATAAGACCTCGTTTGCATATAAAAAGAGTTCTTTATTTATCATTTGTATATAGCTCGTATGAGGCGGAATACCTTTAGATTGCTTCTATAGACATATGCGTTTTTATTTGGAATTCTATAGTTGGTACTCGTTTGGCATTCCGAGCGCGTAAAGTAGTACGCATTTTAATAATCAAGGCTTTGCGCAATGCGATAAAGAGGCTTTTCACTCACCTTATCCTTGAGCTCGTACCCTGCAAAGCAAGATTGCTGCAGTGTGGCGAAAGTCTCACGGTCTCCTTGTATGAAATGATTGATGCCTGTGTCGCTGTCTTTCAAAATAGAAAAAGGACTACTTACTATTCTCGGAGAAGATTATTCTTACAGAATCGCAAATAAATTTTCCGGAATTAGTTTGATCAACAAGATAGTCAAAATAAATCTTTCGACTGTTTATTAGAAAAAAAGGAAAAAGAAATATTTATAAAGAAAACAAATTAAGCTTCTTCGGTTATTTTATTTTGGATTAAAATTTTACTACTCGAGTGCGAAGAATAACAAGGAGTGCCAATAAACTTGCGTTGACCAGACCGTTAAATGTTAATTTTTAAATGTTTATTCGCGAGTTTTATCACTCCCTTTTCGGTTCTCTTTGTCCCTACACTTTACGCCTCCCACGCTTTTGTCTTTCCGCGTTTCCCCCTGTCCCAGCCGCTTTCGCTCTCGATTTTTTTCACGAAGATATACACTCGGACCCCGCGAGGCACGACAAATGAAAAAACTTTGTTCCCCCCATTATTAATTCAGAATACAGGATATTGCCGTAATTTTTCATTACCTCTTACTTTACGAATTTCTTCAAAACAAGGATTTTATTTTCGCAAAGAATGGAAGAATTTGATAAAAATACTTACCGTTATCTGAACTCATTAAAATTGTTCATAGCTGTAACTTGTTGCTTATTCAGGTAACCTATCTAATGTACTCGAATCCTTGTTCCTGTAAAATGAAGCACTAAAGAAATAGAAGATGAACTCATAAAATTTAGTTTTATCTCAAGCGAAATATATATATCAATATATCTCAGATAAACTTAATTTTTTTCTTATTCTTTGAAGTACATGTGTTAAGCTAATGAATATGACTTTATATACTTAAAACTTTAAACGTTTCAGACATCATTTATCATTCATAATAAATTTATTTTATTATTGCATAGTATTATTATAAGAGCATTAGAAACAATGACTGAGCACTTTAACGTATTACTTTTACTTATTCTAACTTTTCTGAAGCACCTATAACTGCAGCAATAATTTAATTGCCGAAGAACATACAACTCGCTAAAAATAATCTTAAAAATATCTATTCAAAACAAAGTTCCTATACATATACTCCCCATCCCCGTCCAGCTCATGTGCGCAGCGCTCTACTCCGCTCTGCTCGAAGTGGTCAATCCCCCAGCAGTCAAGCGAAAGTCTAACACCGTTGCGGAGGTAAAATTCCGCGAACCAGAGACAAGCACTTCACCTTTCGACACGGCGAATCGACCGGCGGCGGCTATCGCCCTATCCGAGGCGTTGTGCAGCATCGACGAGGACAACAAGCATACAGCGCAGATCGAGGATCTGCTGGAGCAGGTGCGTGAGAGCGCAGAAAGGCGAGCCGCTGCAGCCGGCTACGCGGAGGTCGACGATGTCGACTGCATTATAGAAACGTACACGGATCAGCTGGCGTTCACAGAGGTTGGCAGGAATTCGTTAAAGGTACGGTGGCTTTCTTCGTAAAAAAATTAATTTATCTGTGGTGAATGAGTAAATAATCGTATTATGTATGAATGAATTTAAATAATAAATTGTTATCTTTAAAGGAGTGGGTATATATATTGTAATGTATTTTATTAACAAGAGCGTTTTAAATATAAATGAACTTTAGTGTGATTCAAATGAATAATATACATTTTTATGATCTTGTTGAAACAAATTCAGTCATAATTATGAAATTATGAGGAAATTACATGAATTTGGCATGTATGTATTTGCCTATACGCTCACGTATGTAATCGACAAACACGTTTGGTTGAGCGTCGTATCCGATTGGATCTGTCAGATGAGACGTGCTGGGATAAAGGGAAGCGCAGTGATTCGATTGGATAATTGAGGATGGCACGAGATGCATATTTTGATCAAACAAATGCTTAGCATTATTAAAAGCTCTAATACGTCAAGGGTGTATATAAATTTTATCAAATCTATTTATGCAATATACTTTTTACTCCTTAAACTTTGCTATGCATTATTCAACTTTTGTAACTTTTTTATTGAAGTAGGTATATTTTGGAAAAATCCATATACATTTAACGTAAAATTTTAGAAAGTTCTAAAAAAACACAAAATGAATTTATAGCGTTGTTTTATAATCATTTTTTCAGAAATATTTTACTTATTTTGAATACCATTGGGGAATAAGAATACAAAAATATGGATTTATTCCTCAAATATATTTATTTTACAAAAAGTGTAATTTAGCTTTTAAGAGTATTTATATAGTACGAATAAAGTTTATAAAATTTTAGTTTTCAATACAAATTCCATATAACAATGCAGGTACGATAAAGCATTGTCCCAAACACAAATTTTGTTCCCATTGATAAAAATATTTTTCATCTAGCTAAGACAACCATCCTTTTTTTATTCTTTTAAACACTCTACAATGAAAATCGACACGAAATATTTGTTTTATTAAAGAGATTGAGCCCAAATATTTCAAAGAATATTCATACAATAGAAGCATCAGCAAAATACTTCAGCTGAAATTAAAGGCATTCGTCGAAAGTTGTGTTTGTGTTATGCAAGCGCGCCATAGAAATTGTACCTCTACTTCAATTATTTTGAAAATCTCAGAATTTGCCCAAAACTGCGTCCCTTGAAATTCTTCACATATTATATTTCAATTTTTTATTATGAATCAGGAACGAAATACTTATTGAATAAATTAAATACTTATTACTGAAATCGATAATGCACGCATATAATATACTTTATTTGTAAAAAAAAAGAAACATTGCGATATGAACCTTCTAACGATACTGAACTTTTACAGATCGTCCACGAGTACCTGCTGCACGCGCACAAGTCGCTCCTGGGCATCCTGCGTGACGACGGCACGCGAGTCCCAGACTCGCGTGTGAGTGCGTATCTGCCGATAGCGGGAAAACCTCTGACCCATACGATGTTCCATATCGACGAGACGGCGTTCGACCGGCTGCTGATCGACTACGAGGGTCTCGACTGGGAGCATGTATTCGAGATACCGCTGTCGGTGACGAGTCAGCGCGTTCGTGGCCAGGTGCTCTCACGACCCGAGCTGATCAACATCCTCCAGCTTGAGCAGGACGAGCGTGAGGCAGCAAACTTCGTCAAACAGCTGTGCACCACCGGTGTCCTCACTCGACGCAATTGATGGAAAGAATCGTTGAAGAATGTAGAGAGGAATATATAAGGTCTGTTGATATAGGTGTAGCGCGGGGTTTGTTATTTAAGCAAGTTATTAAATTATTAAAAACTAAGATAAAAATGTAACAAACTGATTCTTATGTATAGGGAAATTTTAAATGTAAATAAAAAAGATTGTAAAAATAAAATTTCAAGTTTTAGAAAATCTTTAATTATCCTAAGGGTACCTAATAAAAAAAACTTTACTCGGATAAAAAAAAAATTGTTTTGATCATAAGGCCTAAAATAGAAGTTGGACAAAGTCAAGCACTTTGATGCACTGCACTGTCCTTTTGAAGGTGAGCATGATGGTACTCAAAAGTAATAACTGGGAAAGTTGGCGAATGTAATGGTGGTCAAGAAATAACAACTTTTTCTTTAACTTACGGACAAAATAAATTTATTTTAAAGAATTACATGTACGACGCCATATTAGGATAAGAAGTATAAAGTTTACAAATAAATAACATTCACCTAAAATAAATAATTTTTCTTTTATATTTTATTTGACCAAAGCAAACTTGAAACCATTACAATATTTATATATCTAAGCATTAGGATGAGATATGAAAAACTCAATAAATAAATAAATAAATGTATTCATAATAATTAATAAATTTTTCTTTAATTTTGACAAACTATCATCAGAATAACCAGCTATTATGGCAACTGATTGTTAGAACAGATTTCACTAATAACAGTATATTTACGAATATATATAAAACTATCAAAAAACATACTAAAAATCAGACAAATTAATAAAGAATACATATTCTCTTTAGAATTGTTTCTTCCAAGAAAAATAATTGCTGTTCTAACTAAACAATGAAATGTTCATTATTAAAAGAGTATCACAAAGTAAATAAGGAATCAACTTTCGAGCATTAAAATAATCTTAAACTAAATATTTTGCATTAATATTAAAATTATAATTATTAAAATTAATTAAAAATTATGAATGAAAATAATGTTGAAAATAATGAATGAAGTAAACATAAGGATAAAATATTAATTGATGAAATTGAATTTGGTAAAAAAAAATATAGAAAATTAAACAAGAATTTAACATTAGAAAAAGATTATGTATATTTTATTGAATGAAGAATAATAATTAAAAGTTCTCACAATTATTCAGTTTTATAATTCGATTTGTGTATTTATAAAGTGTGCAATATGTAGATTATAAATTTTCCATAAATACAGGTGATATATAATAATAACGCAAACAATGGTCTAATTAGAACAAATCATACTGTTTAGAATATTCACTTATAAAAATCTACATATTATCTGACGATAAAGCAAACGCATACGTGTAGAGATCACAGCAACTACTTTAAACATGATGTTTATCTAATGCAAACATCTTGTAAATAAATATTTGAAATAAAATATATTAAGTAGCGCATTCAATCCGCTATAAAGCAAATTAATGCGACTATTAAACGCTTACTAGCAATATGTTTGTATCCTAATAAAAATTCATCTAAGTCTTCATAAATAATTAACTATCTATAAAACCAGTAGGCATAACGAAATTTGTACTTGATATTATTCTTTAATAAACATTTACAGTCATAATACGTCATGTAGCGTAACTAAAAGTAAAAATGACTAGATAGTTTTTGTATTCACCTAAAATTAAACATTCTTCTATAATGTGGTTTCGTTAAACAAGATTCGTATAGACCAGCTCATGCCACCTATAATACTTTCCAATAAAACGCCAATTGCACAATAAATCATGAATCGAATTTCCGAACAATTTTAACAGCAATCAAATGTAAATCGAAACGCCAATCAAAATCCACGTTCTTAATCATGCTGCCGATCCAATATAATCGCTCTCGTATTTCCCGGACAAAGAAGTGTGACATGGCTTACAATATTTCTTTCTTGATATTTTTTTTATTATTCTTCATGCAGGACGATCATAC
This sequence comes from Torymus flavipes, assembly GCA_030522905.1. Lineage (NCBI taxonomy): Eukaryota > Metazoa > Arthropoda > Insecta > Hymenoptera > Torymidae > Torymus > Torymus flavipes. The sequence goes on from JAPYZO010002009.1 coordinate 6,069, forward strand.
GACAGTTGGCACATTGATTGAGCTGCGGCTTTAATTTGTTATAATATTCGAGGATACTCGGAAAAAACCGTGTGTGCGTTCGATCATTACGCGCGAGCGCGCGCGTATACAGTGACGTATCCCTTTTCATCCTCTTCGCGGTGACACAATGGTGAAAGCCAGTTTTGATACGAGTACATTAATATACGGGAAGAGCTGCTGCTGATGCTTCATTACAAAAGTGAGGCTGCTGCGCTTATACTGCTTGCTCATTTTCCTTCCGTCCTGTCTCCCTCCCTCCCTCCCTCCCTATATGATCAGCGCGCACATCGAATAACGAAAGAAAGGCTACAATATATGAGGAGAAATAAAACGAGGATTTCTCATTTCCGAAGCGCGACCAGGGTTGCTTTTTTTCGCAATCATCCGCGTGTATATTTAGGCCAGACACAATATATTAACCGCTCGTACAACGTGCATATCTTATATAATAATCGTTATATAGAATAACGTGTAATGAGAAACGAATGTGTGTGTATGTGACGAAGGCTATATAGAGTAACGGCGGAATAAGGGCAATACAGTAATTTTAGACGTTTACTCTCCTTTATCCATTAACTTCGTTTTAACATTTGCCTTGTTTCATTTTTTTCTTCTTGTCGCGCGTATATATTCACATCGATAAACACAGCACGCGATGATAATGCTCCTCTATACTTTATACTTACTTCGCTTTTTATAAATTTCCATGGTTATTTAACTCTATCGTTATTATTTTATTATATTTATATACTTTCGTGAGAAATGCAACACTGAGCCCGGTTCGCGCGTGCGCGCGACAATAGACACCGAGATTCAAAGAGAGAGAGGAGAGAGAGAGGTAGAGGAAAATTGAAATCAAAGGGGGAAAGGGTCAGAAAGTGCCGGACGCAGTCGCAAACGCAAACGCTTCTTGTTCCGTCGCTTTTTTAAGAAAGAGGATAGAAGATGCTGCTGTTGCTGTGTAAGTTGTCGTGGTTTTGCTGCTGTCGCTGTTCTGGTGGTACTGGTGGCTGTAGTTGTGGAGGTGGTGTTGGTGGTGCTGTTGCGCTGCTGCCGTTGACGCTCGATCCGATCATTAATTCTCCTCGAACGCGGCGGCCGAGGCGCCGGCGTCGCTCAGTCTCGACAAGATGCCCACCTGCAAACAGACGAGAGACAAAGGATATCGCTTTCGTCGTCTTCGAGCGATCGGAAAACTTTTCCCGATGGGTGATTTATAATTACACGGGAAATTGACGTTGGGGCGCGCGCCTCTTCCTTGTGCTAGATTGAAAATTTTCAGCAATAACAGCGATCGGATTTCGGTTGGTTTATTGTCTCGAGTTATATTAAAAGTTTTTACTTTCTATTAACAGAGCCATTGTTATTCTCATGGTCGAGCTTTTACGATGAAATTTTTCATTCAAAGAGGGGGCTTTAATTTCTCCGAAAGAGATTGCAATTGAGGGGTATGCAATAGCAATTTTTAATTAAATTATAATTCCGTGAAAAAGTTGATTTTTCATGGTGCTCATAATCGAATGTAATTTTATCGAGTATCGATGTTTGTCATAAGTTTAGCATTGGAGTTTTGCGTACAATATAAAATGAAACTGCAGTTTGAAATCCAAAGGCTATTGTTTTGCAAAGTTTGCGAAAATTCGTATAGAAGTAAAGTTTGACTAACGGAAGTATACAGCAAAGCTCTCGTAAGCTCAGACGTAACACTTGCAAGAAAACAGAAAAATATTCATACTTGAGGAATTAAGTTTACAAAACCAGACTTTGCAATGTGTACAATGGTTTCTCCAAATTGAATAATCATGTTATTTTAGACTCGGCGAAAGTAATGTAACGGGAAAGTTTCAAGATCGATAATATATACTTTGCACACTTTCTCTGTCACTCCACCGAAACTCTTTGCTTTTTGAAACAGTATTTTTTCTCCCCTGTGAATGGTCGAAAAGTTTTTATTCAACGCGAAAGTTTAAATGCCACGCATAGAAAAGCGAAATTGCCTATTTGAAAGAGCGCTAAGAGGAAACGATACACGTGTATACTTGAAAACTTGTTGACTTTGAATGCGCGCGCACGTGGCTTTTAAATGCATATAATATATTCTCATATATATATTCATTAAAACGTATTCTGCAAAATAATATAACTTATGCTTATTAAACATCTTACGCAAGTCATCGAATACGAAAACTAATGAAAAAATTAATTTTATTTACTTTTGAAATAATTAACAAGATCGCAACGCATAATGATGAAAGAAGCGTGCTACAAAACGTGACCTTCGTTAGTTATATACCTGAATCCATCGTTTGACGCGTACACATAGGACTGAAATTCTGGGAAGAGTCCTTTAAAAAGCTAGAATGGAAAGTGCGAGTTGTTGGCACGATTAAGTTAACACCTGCACTATACTACCGGGGTGACGTAACAGCGGTGCTTTACGGACTCGTCACGTTTCACGCGCCACCGTAACTCCTACGGCGATGGACCGACGGCAGGCCGAGAATGAATGATTTATCAAGCGTCGATAAATTATACATCCTCTTCGCCTCGCGATGACTTACGAGTAAACAAATGATCGCAACGGCCGCATATATTCATTCATAAGAAGGCAGCAAGAGCGTATCATTTGCTCGACGTAACGAAAGGCCCTTATATACACTTTACCCGCAATGTCGAGAACACGCCACGGGAGAAAACGTCTAACAACATTATTCATCACACGGGAAACGAGGAGGACCGCGTGCGGTTTCATCAATAAATAAAGCCCAAACGAGCGTGCAAAAATTACAAATCTTCCTCAGGTCTGGATAATTTATAGTAGGTATAATTCGGGAGGGATGCGCAAACACACACATGTGATACTTTGATTGCATTAATTTGTAACGCATGCGTCGCGGGACGGGAGAGTGGCCATGTGTAACGCCATGGCACACGAGGAAAAATGGAGAAAATGAGAGACGAGCGCGCGTGATCCGTCAGCGCGTAATCAAGGCGCGGTCACGAATATCGGGCTGCACGTGATTGCGGAAACGAGAGAGGGCGGGGGAAAGAACGATGAGCAGGGACGGCATATGTCGAAAAAAAAACACATATTCGTCGCAAAAAAAAGGAAATATGTGATTGAAAAGAATGCGTAGTCGATCGTATAATATAGAGGTACGGTGAATTTTGAAGGAAGAGCATATACTTGCGTAAAATATGAGACGAGAAATGTCGAGATTGACGTGGAAGATTGCTGAATGTATATAACCGACCCCTCCGCCCACGCGGCCGTGCACGCGACCCTTCCTTTTGTTCCGCTCGTCTTTCCGCAAATTGAATTTTCATCGTCGGTGTGTACACGTCGCGCTGTTCATTGTTTCAATTGGCTTCGTACACGTATGTAGAACTGATAAACGTACGTTTTTATTGGCCGGTATATGACGTGTGCGTATTGCAAACGTTTAGATAAATTTTATTCAAATGCGTTCGAATATTTTTCTTTAAATGAACTTGTCGAGGACAATGGAAAATGTATATTTGTCTTGGTTTCGAGGGCCATCCAATTTTTCGGTACGAAAAGTTTACGAGACTCGTTGTCCTTTTTAGCCACAAAGGTGGATACTATTGTCATTATCACGTAGGTGTGTCATTACCCAACCCACGCAGTATAGTCTACGGATATAATTTGTATTCTTTATTATGATGAATTTTTTGGTACAATTAAGATTCTTAAGTCGGAATGGTCCAGAATTTATTAAAGTTTATTGAAACTTTGTAATGGAAAACGTGGATTTATAAACGTGGTCTTTTGACGTGGTAAACATGTTTTCCGTATTCTAACGAACCAGTGGTTTGATGCCTCGAAGTTATTGACATTTAAGTTGTAAGGCGATATCAGTAATGAGATACTCTATTCGGAATATAATAAAATTGCTCTCAAGTATGTCGAGGCGAAACTGAATCCCAAGGATTATAAGTTAAAACTGTAAGGCAAATATTGAAGCTGTAATACAATAAGGATTAGAGCTTCTGTTAACTCCCATTATTACTGGCATAATACAATGTTGTGTACTCTGTGAATTATCTTTGTTACATAATTTAAAAAATTTATAATGTATATATTATCAGGTGTCTGTTTATACAAAATTATTTTTTTACTTTGGTAATAATAATCTATGAGTACAAAAGATGTTACTTGATATTTTTTCACGGTAAAAATATTTGTTTACTCTGATGCTTTAGTATTACATTCTTCACACATTTGATGACCTTCAATGTGTCCGACATTGGATTCTTTTATGGTAACATATTGTATCGAGCAATTGAAAATTGAAAGTGAGATACCTTAAAAGTTCCGAAAATTGTGAAAAAGAAATTTTAAAAGGAAACCTTGCCCTTATTTTCAAATCAAGAGCTTATATTCAAGGTTAATTTTATTCCAAGCAAGAATACTTTATAAACTCAAAAATTAAATTATGCAAAATTGAGATACCTATACTTTTAATTGAATTTCGTATTTTTTGGTCATAAATTTCTAATTAGAAAACGTAATTTTATTTCAAGCAAAAATAGTTCATAACTCGAAAATTAAGTTATGCTAAATTGATATACCTACACTTCTAATTGAATTCTGTTATCTTTTGGTCATAAATTTCTAATTAAAAAACGTGTTTTTAATTGCGGTAAAAACGAATCGTTGTTTCATGGAAACTCTATTGAAATATTGTGCCCTTATTCTTTTAAGAGAAAATACACTTGAATGAGATTTACAGGGAAGAGAAATAATGACGTATAATTGATGAACCTCCTTTGAGAAATTCATTATTGCAAAAAGCACTGAATTTAATTGTTTTGTTCTAGGTTACATTACAGTTTATTCATAACGGAAAATCTTCTTTCTCCCACTGGGATCTTCAACGAGGTGAAAATCGGTGCTTGCACAAACTTTTTTAATATTTTAATTATCATGCCAGTATAACAAAACATAGAAAAACTTTTAAATATATTTCAGACCGTAAAATTATAATATGTAAAATCAATGTAATCAGGCACATTATTTCTGATATATTTTACAGATCATCGTAATATTAATAAATTCTCCATTTCGCTTTTCATATTTTTTCCTTAATATAAAATATCAATAATCGAATCTATAAATTATGTGTTGTTTTGTCTATTTGTGCAAGACAATTTTTTACAAAGTTTCAATGCCTTAGGTGAAGCTAAAGAAGTTCAAGAAAGTTTGCGAACAACGGCGGAAACAAATTTACGATACTTTCTTCTAAAAAGGGCGCCTTTTATACATTGGCTTTATAGAAGATTATATAATAAACAAATGAAAAAAAAATATATTTAAGTTTGAAGTTGTTATTTTAAAATAAGTAAGTACAATCATTTATCACAAAGTTATACACGCGTTCTAATTAACTAATGAAACTTTTTTGTCTGATATATAAAGAGAAGAAAACTTTACGAAAACATAAACATAAACGTGATAATCGAATGTCTGGGCATGAATATCTGCTAATCAAAATAACATTTTATGTCGAATAATTTAAAGTTTTTTTTACAGAGAAAATATTTCCCACGCGAAATACATTTTTTCACACGACTATACTTTTTCTATTTTATGAGACGTGTACACGAATAAATAAAAGCTGTAAAAAATGATAACTAAATGTTGTAGAAAACCCGTATTGAAAGAAGAAACAAGTATATTTTTTACCAACTAACATTTTCATAGAGTGCTATAACGATAGTTTCCACGAAGCATAATAAACTTCTACTTGGTCAAAGTCATCCGAGCTGATAAACGAAAAGCGATATTCTCACTTGTTTATTCTAATATCAAGAGAGTAAGGGAATCCCTTCCGGGTATATAAAGGTGTCCATCACATCCAGTGCAGCCCCGCATAATTTTTATTTCTCCGAACGTGAGAAGTTTCCATTCGTCGAATTCGTCAAGGCTTCCTCTCTTTCACCTCATCATTTGTAAAAAAAATTCCCTTTCCCCAACTATATTGAGTACTAACGATAGTTTCCACAAAGTACAATAAACTTCTACATTGTCAAAGGTATTTCTGCTGATAAACTAACGGTGATATTCTAATGTTGTTATTCTAATATCAAGAGAAAAAGGGGAACCCCTTTCGAGTATAAGGTGTCCATCACATTCAGTGCATCCCCGCATAATTTATACCTTTCTCCCCGAGCGCACGAAATTTACATTCTTCGAATTCCTCGCGACTCTCCCCATTATTTGTAAAAAAAGAAAATTCCCTTCTCGACATTCAACGATGCCCTCCTCTCTTATTCCGCGCTCCCTTTTTCCACATAATCATGCGAGGGTTCGGCTTTTACACCTCTAACAAGGTCCCGACCACTGACGCAGCGCAAAAAGACACGAGAAAAAAGAATGAGAAAGAGGGAGAGAGAGAAAGAGAGGCGCAGACACGCGCGTGCTCTGGCCTCCCTCTTATTCGAGCGTCTTTACGACGTTTCGAAAACTCGAACAATCCGTCAAGAGTGCGGGCCGTATATATATAAGACACGACGCTCCTTTCTTTTATCAGGCGACGATGACGCTCGAGACGAATGGCAGTCGTTGGCGAATGACAAAAGTTGACTCGGATAATAACAACAAAGCCGAAAGAGAGAATTTTTCGAGGCGCGAACGAGGGAGCGTAGGTACAAGAGCGATGTCAAATTTTCCTCGCCCATACCCAACTGATACGATCGCGCGCAATTTTTCGTACACTTTGGCTCTGTGCTGTTGTTTGTTGCTCCTCGTTGTTCCTATTTATCAAGTCAATTATGCTCTTAAAGATGATACTTGTACGCGCGGGGCGGTATAATTCATCGCTGGCCGCGTGAGTTATTTTCTGAATTTATTAAAGGCCGTGTAAGTAAACGCGATTTCTCTTGATCCCCTTCGAGCGCGACTCCAAACTAATTACTCAGCGCGCTGTTACCCCGATAGGCGCACGCGCGGGCGCTTCGAAAATACACGTTAATGGCAGTCGCGTTATTTATCACCGAGCGCGTATTTATAGTGGAACAGATTTTTCTCCCACCCTAACTTTAAGCCCTAAAAGTGATGGCAACAAGGGTATGGGTAATGACAACCATCAGCCGTGGTTTTGAAAGTATAAAAAACAAAATAACTGCAATAAGTATAGTTCGAACTTTATACGGTTTACGTTCGGTATTTTGTAAGGTTTCAGTTTAGCGTTTCTTCTTGCTTCGGGATGTATGACTTTCGATTATACGTCTGCCTTAACGAGAACTTTACTACTTCCATCGCGCAATTCGTTAATTATATACTCAGCATATACTTTTTCTTTCGCTAATTAATTATTTTTCCGACTAATTGAGAAACCTTTCGTTATATACAACTAAAAAGTAAAAACCGTTAGTTTTAAAAACCCTGACTTTTCAATAGTAGTATTGAATATATAAAAAGAAATTGGAAAGTTTGATATCTATCATATTTTATGCACGCTCAACGATTTTCACTACAGAAATCCAATAGCTCTATTATCGTAACGGACTAATAATACAGAAGGACGTAGAAACATTGTTACAATAATAGCTTTTAAAACTTACCGGACTCGAGTAGGAGCGTCCGAAGCGAAGGCGCAGCGACGGCGACCTCTTTAATGATTCAAGGGCGCGCAATGGAAACAATTCAACCTGTTATTACACAAAACCCTCTCATTTATACACACCAATACAAGTTTCACTCGCCGAAATCGTCGCCACATCGATACACTCGACAGCGGCTTTCCACCATTGTCGTGTAAACTAACCCCCCTCAATTAGCTCGGTTCAATATCAATTTCAAACAACCAAAATAACTGTAAAGCGTTCGATAATTACGCTCCTAAATTATAACCCATCTATTCGCGTTATATTCATATTGTCCCGGAAACTTTCGGCAAATGGAACTCGTCGTGGCGGGCGAGTGTATGTATGTATATTATATATATATATGTTGCTCTAGGGAGAGGGCGATTAATACTCTTACCGGGTACTTGGAGTAGGAGCGTCCGAAGCGAAGTCGTAGCGATGGCGAACGTTCGGCTGCCCGGGGCTGAAGGTGTTCAGCGAGGCCTCGGAAATCGTCCACGTCGTCGGCGCTGCGCTGCACCAGGATCCTGTAAAGCTCGCGCAGGCTTTTGTCGTTCGCCGTTGAATCGTCTGCTAGAAGGCAAGAGAGGACCAAGAGTTAAGCAAATAAAGCTTGAGAGTATTTTTTGTATGATAAATAGATTATGGTTTTAGAAATGACCATAGAGTTGTGTGAATCATTTCTTTAAGATATTTTTAATTTATTCTGTCAAGTGGCGCATGCGAACGACAGAGATTGCCCTGCGCAGTCGTCTTGACGACCTGTTGAATATATACGGCCGGATGTACATTTCGAGTGTGTGGCTTTGGAATTGAATATTGAAGTAATTCAAGTTATCTGAATATACGAGCTGTAAGAAGTGCTAATATTTACGCTGCTGTCCGTTCAAATAGCCTCGAGTTTAACTTAACTTCAGTAACAGAGTATATATTTGCCCTATAGAAGCTTTATTCATCGGTAAATTGAAAATTTTGCATTTCATTGAAAGTTTCTAAAAATGTTGTTTTATAACTATTACATTACTTCAGTAATTTAATAATGTACCGCGCTATATTACAAAGTTTATTATTAATTAAATTTATTGTGTAATCCTACTCTTCGTTCTCTTGATTGTATAATATAGATAAAACAAAATTGAATCTACATTACCCATCCTATGAAAAAGATGTGTTAATGAAGTAAAAAGCACACCTCAAGTTCCATAACAGTACGTTAGAAGACTTTCGATATTTCCTATCTCACACCTCAGAAATCGCAGTCTTACGCAAGCACGTCATAGATAGAATTCTATTCCCACTTCTATTCCCACTTTATAGAGGATAAAACTTCATAAAGTTCATTAATCAACCAACGAAACCTTTACTTTTTCGTTACGCAATCATAACGAATCTATATCGTCGTGTAGGCGGTGGTATATCGCGCGATCGAGAAAATTTCAGACGTTATAATTGACGCAATTTTACCGCGGGGAGTGAAATATTCGCGATAAAAAAAATTTATCGACCATCCGGATATATTCATAAACATAGGAAAGGAGTAAATAAAACTATACGCACGCCTGAAAAGCGCTCGTAATAATACTGAGTGCGGCAATAGCCTCCGGTCTTCGACACATCAAAGACGGCTGCTTTCATATTATATACATATGCGAACTGAAAAGGCTTTAACGACTGACTTTATGCGACATTAAGAGCCTTAACGATAAGTAGAGGCTTAGATCATAATAAGTGGTAAATATATTTGAGATACGCGCTTTATTATTTTGTTCGTGGGATGAGAAAAAAGGAACGGAACTGCGTCAGGCTCTCAATGTCCAATTGACATAAACATGGCGGTTAAATTTTTGATGACAAGTCGTTTTACTTTCGGAAAATAGTGGAGGCTGCGGATAATGATAAAATTAACTTCAAAGAAACTTGTATGCTGAATAAATGAAGTAAAAGGTAGAATTTATGACAATGTTCTTATCAATTTTCGATTATTTTTCGACTTGATCAAACGTCATATTTTCAAGGCTCTGCTTTATGATTACTTTTGCTTTGAACGACTCGTCAATGAAAATGTCAAGTATAATCAAAGGATTTAAGACGTTATTATCAGAGAATAAATACAATATTTTTCCATTTGATGATCTTTTGTATTAAGTGACATTTTGTTCGATATTGCTTACACGTGCGCAGGTTCTCATTAAGACGACAGTTTCATACGCTTCTT
>JAPYZO010002010.1:0-18931 GCA_030522905.1 Torymus flavipes
TTCAACGAACTTTTCAATAAAACATTATAATTTCATTCGACAATTTTATATTCCATGATGAATAACCATGATATCCATTTTCCACTGTTCCAATAATCTTAAATTATCGTCCCAACCAACAAATCAAACTCCCCGAAGCGGCACTACTTTATTCATGTATCCACTCCGCCATCCCGTAATTGAATTCGGTCTTATTAATTTTTCCCGTGAAAGGAACATACCTACCCTCCGTATTCCCCTAATTCCACCGCCTCATGCTATAAAAAGATCCTTTGGCGCGCGCGTGTGCGAGGAAACGGAAGGCAAAAAAAGAACGAACACGGGAGGGAAAACCGGAAGCGCGCGGGGAAGTTGAAGGTCCTTTTCTCTGCGAGCTGTTGGACTTGATCGATATACGCTGGACCCTGCCGTTGAATTATTGGCCGCGGAAGAATTTGGGAGAATATATATATATACACGCCATGCGTAGGCAGTTTGACCTTTCTCGGCTGGATTATGTATATCACGGGGCCTCGTTATATGTATTTTCGTAATTTGGATGTATGAGTGAACGAGGGAGTATCGTGTAATTTTTTGGGCTTCTTATGGTCTTAGAGTGGTTGTAAATGCTTGACGGATTTACGTTACGGTTCGGTCAAAGTATAATGTGGTGTCTAGTTTATTATATTTTTTAAACAAAATCATTCGGATTCAATTGTAAACGGCAATAATGCCTGTATACGTTATCTAAATAAATAAATATATAAATATAAAATGGGACAATGGGTAAAATTTGTTAACCAAGGGTATCAGTATATTATATTCTTATAGGATTGATAGACTAAATAATTCTTTTCAATTTTATTTATTTCTTCATTTTCCTTTATACAGGTATATAATAATTAAATTATTATTTACTATATCTAATGGTTCACTAATTACCTCTGCTGTAAATTTTTCGCCTTTATTCCAATTACACTTTTCAAAAAACACTATACCAAGAATAACCATCTTCCCCTTAACGCTATAAGTATTCCCTACACATAACCTTCTACATATTCTCAGATTACTCAAAGCACACAACCATCCCACATCGTCTTACACACCATAACCTTCTTTTCCACAGACACAATGTCATCATATCTCAAACTAGCAAGATAACAACCCTACTTCCCGTACCTCAGCACAACTTATAGACACGCGCGCGCGCGTGCGCGCAACAGTTTCTTCAATGAAACGCTCCCACCTACGTCACCTCGTGCACGCCTCTTCTCGTATTCTCATTCTAATTTTCTCTCCACGCACACATGCTGTTCTCTCTCTCTCTCTCTTATCTTATCTAGCATGAGGTATCGTCGTACGAGGCGAAGGTTCTGTCCTTCGCTCGCGCGTACAATGAACGGCCCTTGAACTATATAGACGAGCGCGCGCTCCCGTTTTCGTCGGGAATTTGAATTTCGTATTCGTCCGTGTCGTCGAAATAATCGTCGATGATCTTTGTGTTCGGTTTGGAGCTTTTGAAATTTGCATGGGTCGAAGTTGGTCATTATGTGTTGTAGAATGTAAATCGTATGGATAAAGGTTTTGTAAGTATATTGATAATAGATTAGACATGATGCTCCAGTACGAGAAATAATTTATAAAGCTAGGGTACTGTTCGAATTAAATTTATTTAGAAATTTCAATGTATCATTAATTTTAGAGATACCCTTGTAGAAAATTAACGATATTTTATAGTTAATGGGTTAATCAAGTGGAAGAATTATAAGTAGAAATTGATATGGAACAATGGGGAAATTTATCTAAAAGTATTACTAGCAGTTAAACTATCCACGTCACATAAATTTGCTGAAAATTGGTGTACATAATTATCAAATGAAAGCAGAATATTGTTCTTAGACACGAATTTAGCTAAAAAATCGGCACTATATCGTTAATATTTGTACCAGGGTAGTAGTTCAATAACAGCAAGTGTTACACAAAAATCAATCTGTAATAATGTTTCAGAATATAATACTTTCTATATATCTACTACTTCCACTTGTTCGATTAAATGTTGCTATATCATTAACTGTTGACGCCCCTATCAAACCAATTTCCACCAAGCTTGTTAAACTCACGCCACATCACCTCTTCACACCTGACCACAAAATCCACATCATCTGCATCACAATGAATATCATTAGCCGATCCTTTACCACGTCCATACGATTTCTTCATCCCTCGGCCTCGCGTAAACATCACACACACGCATGCAGAAACCCCATAACGGCGCGACAGACAGGACGACGCACGATGTGTATCGGTGCCTTTTACTTGCTAATACCCAAGGCCGCGGCTCGTCTACCGATATAAGTATGCAGACGCGCGCGGAAGCAGGACCCGTCCGCATACATGCAGTCGACCTTTGTCTCTCTCTCTCTCTCTCTCTCTTCTGGCTGCTTGTCATATTTCCCCTCTCCCAGAAGAGAGTCTCCTCGAGACAAGACTCCGATGCAAAAAGCTCATGGTTTATTTATGGGTCTCAACTCGCGCGGCGCTTTTTGGAAATATGCTGCTGAGAGAGAGAGAGGCAGAGGATGCCAAATTCGAGGTAAAAAGCAAAGAATTTGAGCAGGCTACAGGCCTTGGACACCGGTTCGAAAAGGTTGGGGAAAAAAAGTGTATGTGCGTTATCAGCCTACGTCTAGACAATGGGACATCGCAGGTCTGGCTTGTGTGTACATAAAGAGTTTGACTAAACATTGTATACAGTGACACTTGGTTATTAACGTCAACTTGTCCCAATATTTGCCCGTACAGTTAAAGCCCCAAAAAACAAGACGAAGAGAAACAGCATTTTAGGTTACTCTTGTACAGACATAATCCACAGCAGCGAAACAATCAATCACAACCACCGCACCAGTTATGATTTATGGACCACCAGCAGCATCCTCGCATAGTGCGCGCACCACTCATTTTTTACGTTCGCACGCGCGTGTGTGCTAACTTGCTATGCATAATCCTCCCGCGGCTACTGCGCTTCTAGATCTCTTCTCTCTCTCTTTCTCAAAAAAAAAAAAAAAAAAAACGGACAACAACAACCTACTTAGCGCTCAATTCCAGCATCATCATCAACCATCACCACCACCACCATCACGACCTATCACCGAAACATAACCACTCCCGTACTCCGTTAACCTTCGGCTCCTCGACTTCCCGCTTCTATCTCTCTCCTGCTCAGTTTGCACGTGAGTGAAAATGACAGAGTGGTTTCGCCGGAGGCCCGCCACCGCTGCAGCAGCACACACATACACAGACACAAGGCCGGCTGGCTACCGCGATGGATCGAGCTCGCTCAAGGTCGATGCTGTATGTGAGCGTGCGCGCGAGCAACGGTAAATCCGGATGCGCGCGTGCGTTGACTCTCTTGCGGTAGCCGCAGGTGTGTATTACACGTGCTGTCTGGATAGATAGATAGATAGATAGATATGTAGTTCGCGTGGGTTGGATTGGGTCGGCCGAAATGTTTGGCTCTGAGGATCTTAGACACGTGTGAGATGTCCGACTTAGGTGAGAGTGAAAGTATACGCGAAAATAAGAGGTATAGATGTTTGATTTGCTGATGAGACGATGATTGGTTGGATTGGTGATGGTAATTATGGCTTCATTGGCGAATATGATTGGGTTAAAAATTTTGGACGTAGAGATTGAATGTATTTTAAGCAAGGGAAGTGGATATACTTTTATAAATATAGATTGCTGTTTGGTTCTCATTCAATCGTATAATATCAAATTATTTCGTTACTGCGGTAATACCAAAGTCACATATTACAACTACAACGCGAAACCAAATTAATCACAAAACATTTCCTTTACTAAATATTTCCTAACGCACGGTTCACACTCCACTGATTCCAGACTCTACCCTTATAGCCTCTTCGTCTACTCCCCTCTCACACAATCGCAACCTCACACCAACGTGTACCTCTATACCCTATCCCATAGACCAGGCACTCACCAATTTCTTATGACCATTCGGCAATCGGGCGTCTCGTCTGCCTGTTAATCCACGCTAATTCCCAGACGTCGGCGCGACTACCTCCTCTCTCTCCTTCCTTCCTTCCATTCTTTCTTAGAGGTCCGCGAAAAAAAGTACTAAGTAGCCGAATAGAACTGCCCGCCGTCGCGCGCTCCTTTTCGGCAGCGGCGAAGGTCGAGAGAGCGAGAGAGAGATTAATTAGCGGTAGCATGTGCCGTGGTAGGTAGTAGCTGCTAAACGGGTGCGACGGCTCGCGATGGTAGTGGCGACGGTCGAGTTGTTATTAGGACCGAGGAGAGGAGTTGTTAGCATATTCCGAAGTGGCGGAGCGTAGCGCGCGGTTCATTAATCAGTTTAGTGTATAAAGAGAGAAGAAGTTGTAGTAATTGGCGAGGATATGGGGGAGGGGGTCTTTTTGAGCGATGAATGAGAGGGCTTAGAGAGCTGGTTTATTTTTTGGATGTTCATTGTTGAATACGCGAAAAAGGATAAATGGTTACTGTAATTAACTCTGTCCCAATCAATGTCCCTCAGTTGTGTTGAACAATTAAATAGTTGCGACCGCCAACAAAGTAGTTGTCAGACAAATTGTGTTAGTTATCCCGACTATACCAATATTGATTGGGACATTTTTAATCAAGTAGTCGAAAAAGATACGACAAAATACCACTTCGATCGATTTCACCACTCGTAACGTTCCTCGACAAAATCTATTACCCACTGAAATTCACGACCCGTCGACGACACACTTCAAAGCGATTCCACTCTAGATATATAATCGAAGACTCTCATAACACTAAAACCTCACCGCATTGGGGGTACAAGACCAAGCACCAGATATATCGCCGCTGAGTCGTAAACGCCAGCCGGGAAGCATCAGTAGTAACAGCAGCCACAGTCGGGTGTCCGTCAGCGCGACGAATTAAAACCAGAGAGTACATATATACGCGGGTCAAGCGCTGCCCGCGAGAACAATGGCCCATAAACGCACAAGCCGTGGGTCCAAGGTCGCGCATCATTGACCGTCGTTACTTAAACTTACGCAGGTATACTTATCGAACTACGCGATAAAAGATTCGAGTGTTACACTTATACATACCCGCAGTGCTCATCTTACTTTTCTTCGCGAACGCGACCTTGGATACGCTCTACGAGGAAGCAAGGAGGATTTCGGGGGGAACCTCGCGCAAGTTTTGTTTATGAAACTCGGGGAAGGCTTATATGATCATTATGCCATAAATTTGAATACGCTTAGAGCGAATTTTTTCTTTCTCTCGTTCTCGTTGGCCAAGCAAGGGCAGCCGCGCACGAGGCGCTGCGAATTACATATATATATATATGTACGTCTTTCGTTTTTGCGGAGAAAGAGAGAGACGAACGAGTCGCGCGGCAGTTTCAAGTGTTTTTTACGAGGCAAAAACGGCTGGCTGAGAGCAGCCGAATAAATAATAATTTTTTGCCGTTTATGTATATGGTAAAAAGCAAATTATTTATAATATATAAGTTTCGTACGGATGAATGTCTAAGCGAGCCTTGAAATTAATTTTAGACGTATAATTTATAAATATAAATGGAAAAACCACGACTCCCGAGAAAAATCATCTACTCATCCACCCCTCAACGACGCTCCCACGTAAAAGAAAAAGAAAGAAAAAACGAATCCACGCAGCCTCTTGTCAGGGCGAAACCAAGGGAAGAACCGTCCCTTCGTCTCTCGCGTCCCCGTGATAATCTCTCTCTCTCCTCCCTCTCCCATCGATTACACCTACGCTCTTCCCTTCGGCCTTCTTTTGGCTCTCCGACTGGCACGCGCGCTCGCCCTTTTTCGGCACAACACGTGGCAAGGTTGCGTCCTTGCGCCCGTTTCTCCACCCTCGCGGAGAGGAGAAAAGGGATTTTTGTGCGTTTGTGTGTGTGTGTGTGTGTATTGTACTTTCGACTCGTTAACCCTCAGTAGAGAGAGAGAGAGATATACACTCGAGGGGTGGAATGTCGCGAAGTTGAATAATGCTCACCTCGGAGGGACAAACTTTAATTTTCGCGCACATACGCGTGGGTTACGGTTTAGTTGTAAGGGCAGGATTTCCCCAGGGAAGAGGGTTGGCAAGTTTTTGGAAGTGTCATCGATGTATGATTATAGGAAGAAAGAGAAGAGAAAGAAGGGGAAATGGTTTTGGTAGTCATGTTTTATTTAGAGAGGTCGCTGGGTTTTCGGGGAATTATAATAATTTCTGCGCGCCGCGTGAAATAAAAGGAAAGAAGAGACGACGCGTGCTCGCAGGATAGCGGCGCGATATTCATGAAGCAGACGCGCGGTCTTCAAGGGTATATTCCGTTCCGGGCTGAATCACGCGCGGGAAAGGAAAAAAATTTATGAATGTATAATCAATGTCACCAAAATACATATAGATCTGCCAAGAATATGATATCAGCCGTGCCTGTATATATTTTAATCCTAATAAAAATAATTTCTTTATTCCAGATGCCTCCTAACTTAATTCCCACCCCTGACCCAACGACACCCATACGAATTCGAGCGGTATAACCTCGAAACCTAATTACCCACAGACACCCTCCGTCGTTATGAAAAATAGGCCAAACCTTATCCACCCCTAACGAAGAGAGACACACGCGCAAGCGTGCGTATCGGCTGCTGTATACACTTCCACCCCGAAAACGCGCGGGATTTTACGAGCAACCTTCGGCTCCCTGTATCCGCGCGCGTGGGCGGCTCGCAATTTCGGCAGGGGATCCCCTTTATTTTTCTGGAGGAGGATAGGAGGCTCTCGACCTCGTCACGTGGAGCTCGGCGTACACGCGCGCGGGCTCGGAGCGTATGGCGTTTGGTATGAATTTTAGTTGGGCGAATGATGGGAAGGGGAGAGAAAGCGTGAATAGTTAATGGCGAAGGGTGGAAAATTGAATATCAGGGGACGATGGTTTGGAAGGTTAATTGTTATGGATTAATGAGATGGATTAGGCCAGTTTATTAAGATTACAGTATGATACACGGATTGACTTTTCTATTGTGCATTGTTTTAAACAAAAAAAGGCCGAAAAAACTTTTTACGTCGTAACATGCTTTTCTTATAAGGTCAGGAGTTCCAACTTTCCTCTATTTTCATTAGAAACTTACCTTTACTCTCCTCATCAAACAAACTAACTCTCATCACCATCATCATCATCATCATCATTGAATCCAATTCAACTACGCAGTACGGCCAAACGCTTCCTCCTCCCTGAACAACCTACGCACTCGTACAAACACCCATACGATCCTCCACCAAAGAAACAGAAGAAGACCAAGACGTAGAAGAAGAAAAAAAATACCCACGTCAATGGGAGCAAGGCTACGCATTGTCAATTCACCCTCCTTTTTGGAGGGTTATTAGTCCTCTCTCTCTCTCTCTCGCTTTCGCTCTCCCCTCCGCGGCCTTCGCGTCGATCGCGCCGTTCCTCGAGGGGGCTGGATTACATACGCGTATACACACATCCTGCGCGTATTTAGCGGGCCTAATGCGTAGTTTTGTTATGCGTATAAGGGTCTAGTGGTGACGGTGGTGGCCTTGACCCGTTACGTTTTGGGAACGAACGGAGGGACGGGTGGTGCGTGGAGATGCTCAAGGTTCAGAGGGGGAAGTCGGAGTGATGTATTGATAGTTGGAAGGTTTTTTCGGCGATGACGGGGTGATTGTCGTGTTGTGGTGGGAATGTTATGAGAAAATTGGAAAATGGTGGACTGAGGAGGTTATTATGTTGTTTCATATCAGTGGGTGATTTGGTAATGTCTTAAGTGCTGATGATGGGAAAATTCGGTAAATATACATTCGGTAAACTCTTTGGGGGGTGATGATGGGGAAATCCGGAAAATTAGATTATCTTAATGCAATTGTATTTCGTAATGGAATTCGCACATTTCAAATTGAATGTTTTTAAAGGTTTAACTGTTGTGAAAGTATGATGGTAAGTAAAATTCGTTTGTAAAAGTGTGACTTTAACGATTTTTTATGACAAACCAGTGTCCTATTTTCATAGTAATCTCCTTCACTAATCTTAAAAAGAAAACTGCGAATAATGACTCAGCAAATAGTTTATGAAAAACATTCACTATAATACGAATATCATGAACCATCGCAACGGAAATCTGCCGGTAAAACAATCAATTTCATGATTAACTAAAAAAAAAGAAAACACCACCATCAACATTCCCTCTCGTAAACACGTACAATTTTCATCACCCCCGCATCGACCTTCCCCACATTAAAATCACCTCTCCACCACCTCATCGACCTCCGAAATAATTCAACACCCCAAAATTTACGCCTCGACTACCGCGCAGTATCCTCCCAAACTTTTCCGAAGGGTACCTACATAAGTATACCCGCACGATAAGCCTCTGCTCTCTCTCTCTCTCTCTTTCTCGCTTCCTACATCCGCGTGCGTCGCGACCTTGGTCCCGCTCTCTCCCCTCGCGTGTGCGTGAATGACGTGCGCGTGAGCACGCAGCCGTTTTTTTTCGTCTGAGAAGAGAGAAGTAAGTATGGCAGAAGGACGAATGTATCCTTTACTCTTGTTAACTTTCGCGACACGGCAACGAGGTGAGCGTGCATAGTACCGCGCGCGCATATCGCATCTCGTAAATATACTTCTTTAATGATTTGAGCTGGAAAAGCTGGGCTTTTTTGTGGTAGCGGTAATAAGGATGTGATTATTCTTTAAGAATTTTATCACGTTAGTATGAGGTTTCTTATTTCCCTTTTCAAAGACAACAATTTTCAGTATCTATATTAGCTCGAATTTCATCATCATCATTATTTGCAGATACTTAAGATACGAAAGTTTGTGCACAACTTCTCTAACAAAAGCTAATAATCGCTAAAAAAAACGTATGTATAAATATGTTTCGGCCGCAATACACCACCCAGCGCGTAATTCAACATCCACCTACACACTCTCTTGTCCTTCCCTCCAACCTCTCCGTTCCACTTCCCCACATCCATCCATCCCAATACCTCTCCACCCACCGCGACGGCCGATTATTGACGAGGAAATCGCGAAGTTTGTTTCGTCGACCGCGCGGGGGAGGTATATATGTGAGCAAGATTAATGGCGCAAGGACGCGTCCCGGCGGCGGGCGACTTCCGCGTGGGCGGAGGCTTTCTTAAAGATATGTGTATCGGCGAGAATCGAAGGAGGAAGTAATAATACGATTTTCGGCCAAGGGCTTTGGGTCGGATTAATTTTTGGGTTACGGGGGGATTTGGAGGGGGGATAATGGTTTTTAAAGGCCTGAAGATTTGAGTTTATCGATGATGGATATATTTGGAAAGATTGCTGCAGACTTACAAATTACAGGATTTTGGTTTTTTGGTGTGGGATCAATTATTGTGATGTGATGGTATTGATCTATAGTTGTTAAAAGTGTAATGTTACGTTCTGTTAAGTCAGGTATTATTGTGGTATAAGAGGGTTACATGATGTGCTAAAATCTCAAACGGAAATTGAGCCGTTTAACTATGAGACAATAGATATGTTGTGGATTCGGAAAATGGCGATATAATATTTTAATCAATCTACTATATAACAATACAAATAAAGATAACAACAAATTCAATCGGATTTGCAAATCAATGCTATATCAATTCAACATTTTCGATGAAACTTTAATAAATATTTATTACCATACCAACAACAACAACAACAAGAACTCTATACTTTTACTAACCCTACCATTACCCAAACAGCCATTATATCGCCGCGTCAAACCAAAACCTTGCTGTGCATCACACACTCTCATCCGCGCCAATTCCCGAGAGACATTAAACGAGCCGTTTTCACACGCGTCTCCGCTCAATTAGCCGTCATCAGCCAAGGATGGCCAGCTCTCTCGCTCAATGGGGAATATCGAGACTCTCGCGCGGCGGCTAGAAATTGACGAGGACGACGTGCGAGTGTCATTGGCACTGCCCGTGCCACGGAGGTCGCGCGAGAGTTTTATCTCGTGAGCGGAGCCTCGCGTGCCGTTGCTGCGATCATCGCGGTGTGCGTGCAGAGTTATAATTTAATCTAGGTTGAGGAAGTTTCGCACATAGTATTGTTCTTGATGGTCGAGGAAGTTAAGGTTGTCGGGTGGTAAGTTTCCCGGAAATTTTCGTCGAAGGATATATATTATAGGTCTGGAATATATGATGGATTAGCGTTTTGGACTACTTTGATGGTGCGGTGTGTAAAAGAATGATCATTATATATCAAAGGTGTAATTGTATTGCTTTATTGAACATGCTAAATTTGAAAATATAACGAGGAAAAACATAACTATCTATTACACGACGTTATTTTGAAGTGGGAAAAACACACGACAGCCTGCGCGTAAACACCTAAAAAATTGCAATCCAAACAAGACGCCCAAGGAATTACACCCAGTAATAGTCGTATCACCAAACCTGCAGCTTACTCAAAACACCGACAATTCCACGTATGCATTATAGCAAACAAAATGAAAAATCTGCAAATACGCGCGAATAACAACGCTGTCGCGAAAGTGCCGTTTTCTTATGCGGCGATTTTTCGTGCGCGAGAGGCGATGATTCACCCGACGGGCACGCGAGCGGTTTTGAATTATTGCATTGTAAAAGCTGTCGTGTATATAGTGTACGGGTTTATGGCCGAGAGAGAGAGAGACGAAGATTGTTAAGACGTTTCGCCGTGTCTTTATGGACTTAATGAAGAGGTTGTCTTACACACATCGTGCTCCTTTTACATACGAATACACAGATACAATGCGATTGTACAAAATTTTATACGCATGTTGTAAACGTGTGGGTATGTATCCGCGCGCTTTATTGATTATAATAGGAGCCGACGACTTTAATCGGTTGAAAAGGAGCTATGTCCCCTGTACCTCTCCAATTACCCTTGTATTAATATATACAACCGACGTAATTTGCATATGAGACCCACGGGTGCATCTGCCTAATAGGAGCGTTCACGTCTTCTTTTTTGTATATATATCTGCGCTGCAGTCGCGACGATTGACCCTCATTGACTCGGGCTTTTGTGGGTCTCGTCGCGCCGTACGATATAATGACTCGGATTCCTTTTTAATCCTTTAATTGTATTGCCGAATTTCGCGCCGACCGACGAAAGTTTCTTCTTTTTTTCTCGGCGTGTGTCTCTTTTGTGCGCGGAGTGGTAGTCGGCAAGCTGAAAAATTGCCTCGACGTGAGTTTACGGTTTTGGATCGTTCGAGGGGACGAGAACAGTTAACTGGAGGGTATTAATTTTTCTTCTTTTTTTTCGTTGAGAGGGTTAATAAAGCGAGGTTGCGGACATATAGGATGTTTGCTTTGGTAATTTTGAATACCGCTTTTGAAGCTGTCAATTTAATAAGTTACTAGGTTTCAATTCTGAGCTATGCTAAAATATTAATTTGGTTTGATTATAATCCATAAGATAAGACCATGTTTTTCTATAAATATATATATGATAATCTATTAAAACTTGTAATAATTTAAAACACCTGAAGATGATCTTGAATACAATTCAACCCACCACTACTTCAAAGAAACTTCAAACACCCGATGGAAACTCTAATCCGCGGCTCGACCACCTCACCGCTGTACAGCAGCGCAGCCTCCAGAAATACACTAGCGGACACTATACCTCTGGACCCGCGCCTCAGCGCGCGCGTGATGTCCGTTTATTTTCGAGATTCTCGCACGAGCCTTGAAATCCTGCCTGCCGTTCGTTCCCAAGGTCAAGGAGATAATATGTTGCCTCTACCACTGCGAACGGATTTAGAATCGACAGCTCTACTCTTTCCTCCCCGAAGAAGAAAAAAAACGAAGAAGAAATTCGTTTGTCCCTGGACGATTCGTCGTTGGAATAAAAAGAGCGCGTGTGAAATATCGCGCGAGAGCTTTGCTCATGTGTGCGTGTGTGTGTGTGTGCTTGCCGATCCGAGGTCTTTTTAAAAAAAGATTTGTTTAGATGTTAAGCTAAGGCTGGTGGTGTGTTTCGTTTGTAAGATACTATATACGCTTTTGACTTAGAGGAGAGACGTGTGGGTTTGCTAAGGTCGCGATTTCTTCTTCTTCTTTTTTTGTTGTAAATGTCGGGTGATGGATGCGCGGATTGTTTTGTAGGTTTGAACGTTTCTTTGATCTCCTGTTTCATGTAATTTGGAAGAATTATGATATTGAAACTTATTCTGAGGACTTATTCTTTTAGGAAGACCTGTAAAACTTTTCGACGACGTTGACGGACAATGTGTAGAGCAAATTTTTGTAACGACCATTCATCATAAAAAGAAATAATGAAAGAAAATTCCCCACGTCAAGTCCAATCAACATGTTTCGCGCACCTCTGATTGATTTATCATCCACTTACGTACTCTCAGCATCCAGACCGCACATCTTAATTACTCTCTCTGTCTCTCTTTCTCTGCCTTCCCGAACGAAAGCCCCAAACTGCACCACACAACGAGCGCGACTTTCCACTACTTATCACCGCATCGTAACGAGCCTCTAACGAAAGTCGTTATAGGCCTTTTTTCCATACGCGCGCGCGCTTAGTGAAAGTCCATTCGCGGTGAAAACAGACAGACGGACAGGCAGGAAAATAGCGGCAGGTCGCGGGACACCCACGCATGCGCCTGCGGTTGCTGCTGTTACTCTCTCATGCATATGCATATGGCGTATAGCGCAAGTGTGCGTGTATATGTGTGTGTGCACGGGCGCGCGATATATTATACGACCTTCGCGGTATGCCTGCTGCCGGCGTTTTGGCTCTGGCTTCACAGCTTTCTTTCGGCTTTGGCACAGTGAATAGATATAAGTGCGGGAAGTGCGAAAGTGAGATCGTTTGAATTATGCATTTTTTCGGAGTTAGGATGATTTATAGCGGTTGAGTTGTAGGTTGATGCAGTTTTACAAATTATTCTTTGGTTGAGGAATCACTTCATGGAAAATTTATTTATTTATATGATATATTCAGTGTTTGGTTTTCATTATTATGTTTGAAACCAAACGATTGAGATCGCATGGGAATGATCGAACAAATAAAATATAAACGTTATGATTGAGATGTAATTTATGTTTACGTAAACTTTCACATAATATATAATGTAGTATGACATTAGGTAACGGGTTTAAAAATGTATCTTCGGTAAGAAAAAAAGCGACCAAACTAAAATTATCACGCTCATAATCGGTAAATATCCGAGCGTAAAACGACACACTTAAAAATTTAAAATTCAAAACAGCCGGCTGAATCTGTTCGACACAATGCCAATATATAAATAAACACGCGCCAATAGGCACACTTACAAATTGAAACCTCACGCGATAAATCGCAAAATCTACACGATCCATAATTCAGGCACCAGCTATACAAAACGGCGAACACCGTCGCGGCCTATCCCCGAACTTTCGTATCTCTTTCTCTCCTCCTCCTCCCCCGTTTCCGCACACACGCCGCTCGGACCTGTTTACACGACTGTTCGAGAAGCGAAACAGAGAGAAAGAGATAATAAAAGAGTCTCAGGAGCGGTGCGGAGGAGAGAGAAGACGAAGAGGAGCAGGTGGAGAAGAAGAAGAATAAAAAGAAAAGGCAACAACGCGCGTTTCCAAGGCTCCGGCGACCTTCGATCGCTAAAAAATGTCTTTATTCCGATATACATTCGCGTTCGCGCGTGCTCGGGAACGTCCTGTTCGCGGTCGGGACGAAGAGAGAGTGTGAAGTTTCGTCGCGTGGCGAGGGGAAGAGCGGTAAACAGGAAAACGGTGAAACGAACAATGAAGTTGGTTGTTTAAAAAAAAATTTGGGGTTTGCGGATCACGGTTGTCGATGTTTTTAGAAAATTGTGATGAGTTTAAAATTTTTAGCCTCTCCGTGAAGCATAACAAAAATATAAAGAATTTCAAAAATTCAAATTATTTACTATATGCAATATTAAAGTAAGATGTTAAATTTTTGTAAAACTTGAGTTCATTCTAAAGTGAATTTATCCCACTTCTGACACCAATTATCCAACACCCAATTAATTGTCAAATTTCTCATGCGCTATTTTGTCAGTCCTACCTAATAACTTTAATATGCATAAAACAGCTTAACCAACAATTATCTCAAACCACATCCTCAAGAAAAAAAAATTCTTCCTAATCCTCATCACCCAAAACGGCCAACTCCCGCCTATACTAATCTCACTCGTACATCGAGGAATTTCCGGGCTCACCCGGCACACGCGCCGGCTGTTTATTCGCCTCTCCTCAAATAATCGGCCGGCGCGGTGAAAAATTTTGGCGAATGGTAAAAATAAGCTCGGTCGCGCGACCTTGTCGACGAAGACGAAGAAGAAGTGGTGGAGGAGGACGCTTAGACACTCGCTCGCTCTCTTTTTTCTCGTCGGCGAGCGCGGGGGAGGCCGTAAAATCGCCGGTCTGTTGAGTCTCGGCGCGGTTTTATGCACGAACGGCTACTCGCTTTTTTTCAATAACGACGCTTTTAGATATCGCGTATGGGAAGTTCGCTGGGATCGAGATTCAGGATGGAAATAATGGTCGTGTAATTTTTTTTATCATGCCGGTTATGGTTTGTTGTATGTTTATTATATCGGATCTATGATGCTTAATACTTTATCAAACAGGATTTTTTTCATGTTTATCATTTCAATTAACATATTTAGAGGATTAAACAGACATTATACACAACTTTCTCGTTCCTGTTTTATTCCTAAAGAACTTTATTGTACGATTATATTTACATGTTTATATATTTATAAACTCGATACATTTTTCAACTGATGAAAACAATTCTCGGAACCCCACCACATTTTCCACACTTATCAAGCTACTGACATTGACATTTAAAAGGCCACGCACACACGCTATCTCTCTTTCTCTCCCTATTAACAAAAAAATTCGGTCATTATTAGCGCGAAAGACCAGCCTTGCAACACTATAATTCAATTTCTCGACAAAAGACAATGCGTATACGCCGCGCGATATACTATATATATACAAAGTAATTTATTTACATGCATGTCAATCAGCCAGCGCCAGGGTCGCGCGCAAAACAATTTCCAATCGGATTAAGGCGCGCATACACGTACAGAGATCCGGAGGGAAAGGGGCGTGTGCAGTAAGGTGAGCAGGAATGGAATATCGCGTCCAGGGTTATACGTCGGGGGGCAGCTGGTGAAAAAAATCTAGCATAAGCCGTAAAGCCCATGGACCTTGCGCCCGCGCGCATACAAGTACGAGCCTCTGTTTTGTCACGGTTCTGAATGTGTCTGTAATCCTGCTGCATTAATATTCGTGGTTCTTTTGTTTAACGTTCAATTCTGAATTATCGTATATTATTGCGCTTTTGATAAATTATACAATTAGATTTCATTTACACTAAAATTTTAAATTCCATTTATTCATATTATCGAGACCACATATTATACATTTCAAACCGTCCATTCATACAAAACGCGGAACCCATGCTCCCCAAACATGCACCATCACGCGCATTCCACAATTACAAACCTCCACCTCTCCTTTCAATCCAATCATGCATACACACACGGCAAAAGAATCTCCGATGTCTCTCGGCACTCGCGCGCACGCGACGACCTCCCGGATTCCACCTGCACTGTGCCTCCTGCGCGCGCCTTGTAAAGCGAAACCTTTTTTTCCCCCGCCAAGGTCATCCTCCTCCTCCGATAAACCGAGCGCGCACGCACGCGCGTAGGTAATTCCTCTCTTATCAGCCGGCGTCTATTGATTTCGCACGTGCGCGCGTAATGGAAACGCCATAAGTGGAGAGATAACGGTATATATATATTATATTCGCATAGTGCTTGATGAGTTATGTCTTTAGGTATGAGATCATCGCTGTTGATATTGGGGTGGCCACCGGTGGAAAAAAAATGCGCGCTAACGCGTACCTATGCGGGAATTATGGATTATAATGATATTGAGTTACAGATAGGGGCCTTGGGTGGCCGGGAAACTATATTGCGCGTGAAACAGAGCGTTTTGTTTACAATCTTATATGGGATATGACGCAGTGTGCGCAGTTTCGATTGCCTTCTTTTTTTTCCTGAATTGAGATGTTAATTAGGTAATGCGTCAGTGAACAATCTGCTATTGTGAATAATTTCGTTTTGTTTTTCTGCAAAGTGAGCACGAGCGTGCACATGTTTAATTAATTTAACGTATTTTAATGTTGTTTTGAAGCGAAAATCAATGTATATTTTGCGAACAAGAAGGCGTACCATGTATTAAAATTATTAAGAGTACAATAAAATGGAAAATAATAGAGAAAATAAATTATATATCTAATCATTTTCCTCCAGAAGCCATACTACCAACGTTTTTAAATTAAATGATATCGTTTATCAAGCCTATCGTGTAAATTACTTGCTTTACTGCGCACTAAACGAGCCGACTACATCCTAACCGTCTAAAAATCCTTGATCTTAACCTGGAATAAACTCACGCACGCGTGCGCACCAATCATCGAATCATCCAATCCCTTCAACGAGCTTCGTTCTCTAACCAGCTATCTCCATCTCTATATCTCTCTCTTGCTCTCCGGATACACATACGACGCAGTATTATGGCAGTTGCCGCGTTCAATTTGCGATTCGAATTTTTCCACGGACCCACGTATGTATGTTCATCACGAAGCGCGTTGTTCATCTTCTTCAGGACGACGCGCTCTTATACTCTAAAAAAACGAAAGAGAAAGGAGAAGTGCACGGTGTCGTTGTACTTGCGCGATAGAGAGTTGCGTCTTTTTCCGAGACTGAGAGAGAGAGAGAGTGAAATTGCAGCGGGCTGTGGGACAAGCTGTGGTTTTTCTCGGCGGCGGTGATCGTAGAAAGTGAAATTTCTCTGTGTCTCCGGTGGGATTGGATTGCGAAGGTGTAGAGTTGTTTTTGAGAGATGAAGTTAAGAGGTTTTGGATGGGTGTAATAGATGAAAAAGTGATGATGATGTATAGGTACTGATTTTTTTGGGGCGAATAATTTCGTTAATTCCAAGTGCGCGTTGCAGGTGAGTGGAAAGAGAGTTGAAAAAAACTAGGATGTTCAGTGTTAAAATATTAATAAGAATGTAAATTCATGACTTTTCTAGATAAAATAAAAATAAAGAAACGAATTATGGCGTGATATTTGAATTACCTTCAATTTTGGCCTTTGAAATTGTCAAAATTATTCAAACGTTCTCTTCACTCCCGACTACCTTGCATCTAACTCTTATACAGTGAGGTCAATTCAAGGATACACTCAACAGCTCGGATCCAGCGATTCCCAATCCAAATCCTCATCCTCCGCGACAAATTAAAGCACTTTTTCCCACGCAACCGCACTCCCTTCGCGACCTCGCGCTCTCTCCCTCCCATCGCCGCATCATGATCTATATACCATCCTTCGCCAAACAATGGGAAGCTCGCCAACGTCGGTGGCGTTAGCGATATTTGCCCGAAGGCGCCTGTCCGAAGAGGCGGGAAAACCTTGAGGCCGCGCGGCCGACAACGAGCAAACACTCATTATCGGCCACGACCAATGTCAACTCGACCGTTTATCTCGCCGCCTTATACTTCGCGAAGTGTGCAGTGTGTGTGTTGCTGCGTGAAGACAAAGATTTTCAAGAGGCGGAGTGTATGATATTGAGATGTTGTGAGTGTAAATTGAGGTGTTGTTACGAGGGAGTATAGGTGTAATGTGGGTTGATTGAGTAAGGAAAGGGACAATTTTTCCGTGCGATGTAGAATGTTTTGAGAATGTTTTTGGTGCTCTGCTGCTGTTGCTGTTATTTGCGATAAATCATATATAAGTTTTTATAATGTTTCAGGTTGTACAAATAGAATTAACAAATTACATTTATTTCATTCCACATTCTACACGTAAGTATTGTTTGCGCGCATAATAGATAACGATGCAGTGTATATAAGACATTTCAATTATACATACCCAGGTCTGGGTACGCCTAAAAATAAAAAAAAAAAATTTTATATACCGGGACAAAAGACTCTATATACGCGATGCAATATTTATTGAAAATATACATATACGTTTACGTAACCCAAGGCCGATAAAAGCAACTATTTTCGAAAACCTTTTAAGCTAAAATATATAGTTTACATAACGCGCGCATCGTTTTCAAAACTAACATAATACGCGAGCCTGTAATCTCTAAAGACAATAATTAATTCCTTACGAAACGACAATATTGAGCGCACTCGAAAACAATTACCATCAGCGCGTCGTGCCTCGGTATAATAGCGTGGAAAAGAAACATTACCATACGCATTATCATCGCCGCGCTTTCTTAAAGTATCTCTGCTATATACACACGCATCAACCTCTGAAAACGCCTCTTATCCTCCGATCAGATAACCCGGCACTTTCATGCCGGCCACCACAGCAAAGCCGCGTAACGCTTGCGCGTAATGATACACTTTTCATCTCTTGGTAAAACACGCAGAGATAAACTCGGCAAATCCTCGTGCCAAAGTAAAAGCGAAAGGAGAAAGTTCCTCCTCCTAACCCAAACACGAAATTGTCTTAAAAGCCGAGAAAACTTTCGATGCAGCCGCCGAGCGAGGCGACGGCGCGTGGGTTCGATGCACGGATAAAAGGAAAAGCGCTCGCGGGCGCAGGCGAGAAACTGCGGTTAACAGCCTCGAGCGATTGTGTGTAAGTATGTGTGTGGAAAAGTCGCTGCACCTTTCGACTCTGTAATTGCGGCATCTCTCTCTCAGGTTCGCGCCTCGGGTGCTTTAATACAGAGAGTGAAAGCATCTCTCTCGCTAGTGCCGCGCGCACGCTTCTTTGCGAGAGAGGTGTCGTTGTGCGCATTTCAAGAAGATGCGTGCCGGCGGCGAAAGTTGCGTTGCAAGAGAGAAGATAGGACACTTTCGTTTGGAGTTTTTTTT
>JAPYZO010002011.1:0-15911 GCA_030522905.1 Torymus flavipes
TTGACTTACCAGGAGAGTGTCAGGGATCCGGATCACGGATTCGGCCTAAACTTCAGGATATGTTTCTAGACGTAGAAACGTGAAGAAAGCTGCAATATTAGACCCTAATGCTCCAAAGTCTAAAATACAGTTTCATAGTAGTT
Organism: Torymus flavipes; assembly: GCA_030522905.1. Classification (NCBI taxonomy): domain Eukaryota; kingdom Metazoa; phylum Arthropoda; class Insecta; order Hymenoptera; family Torymidae; genus Torymus; species Torymus flavipes. The sequence continues at coordinate 144 of JAPYZO010002011.1, forward strand.
TCGTGATAAAACTAGAGAAAACGATCTTTAATTTGCTTTTTTCAGAATTGAAAAATATTGATTTGTTCCAAAGTTATGAAAGTTGAAAAGTGAGCAACGAAAATGCACCAAAATATGCATGAATTCAAACATCGAATTTTAGGCATTTAACAGTGTATTTTTATTACACAAATTTAAACTTTCATAACTTTGCAACAAATCAATATTTTTCAATTCTGAAAAAAGCAAATTAAAGATCGTTTTCTCTAGTTTTATGTTCTCTGCTTGAAGCTGTATTTTAGACTTTTCAAGATTAAATAGTTACGGTTGTAAGGAGAGGCTTTTTTAAGAGATTTTTTTCAAAATGATTCAAATAATGTCCATAACTAGAGTTCATGTTTCATGTTTCTACATCCAAAAACATATCCTAAAGTTTGAGCCGAATCCGTGATGCGGATCCCTGACACTCTCTTGGTTAGATTTCAAATTTATATAGTTTCTTCTGGTTATTGTAACTTTGAAGAAAGTATTTTCAAATAGTTAAGATTTGAATCTTATTTTCATCATTATAAATTATTTTTCTTGCGACCACCAGTTGTTGTAAAAATGATCACGTCCTTAAAAAGATGTTCCATTTAAAAAAAATCCTCGAACAGCAAAAAAGCACGTCGCTCCTATATACCACTACCACCACCTCGGCGCCCAAGCCGTAACCGCGCAAAATGAATACTAATATCAGCTTCAACTCCCCGACGACGTATATACATCATAAACCCCCGTCGATCCGCGCGGAGAATAATGCAAATGCAGTCGCACTGCACAGCAAAAAAAGCAAAAAAACAGAGCAAAAAGAGAACGGAGACTTAAGAAAGACACGCGAACCGAACTGCGGCAGCGCACTAGCGCGAGTACGTGTGCCGCACTCCTGGGCTACTATAAAAAGAACGGGGGTTGCAAACGCAGTACGCGGGCTCGCCAATGCCGCTGACGCCGATGATGCCAGGCTGCCCTCCCCTCACGCCAAACGGCCCACCGTACCACTACAACGAGCCCATACCGCCGGCGCCTTCATCGCTCTCCACCTCGCAGTCGCAGCCGGCCTTCCAGCAGAAGCTCCAGTACGGCAGCTCGCAGCCCACGACGCACATGGACCTGACGCACCCTGGCAGCAGCGGGACGACGACGATGCAGCCGAGCCAGCAGCAAAAGACGCACAGTCAGTTCGCCACGGGTAGCCAGTACCAGGAGACCTATCCACACACGCAGACCTACTCGCAGCCGATAGGACAGCAGCAGCAGCAGCAACAGCCACAACCCCATCATCAACCCCAACAGACGCAGCAGCCACCGCCCCAGCATCCGATCGTTTCCTCATCCACGTATATGCCCACGGTTAGCCAGACTGGTGTGACGCATTACACGCAGCCTGGTAGCGGGCTCACGTCGCAGAGCTATCAGATCAATGGGACGCAGGTGAGTGCTGTGATAGTTGATTCTTTCAGGGGGTAGTGTTTTCGTAGTGTTGACGGTGGAGAAAAGAATAATAGAATAGGAATATTAAAATTACGAACGAAATAACGAGTTTCTTCACGTGTATTAAATTATTGATGATTGTATTTAATCAGTATATAATCTTCAGTGAATCAATCGATATAAGTACTTATTATATTGCACGTTAAAACTGTATTTCATTTCCATTTTATAGCTTGAATATTCCAGTTCTCAGTAAAAGATAACTTTTTTGCTAAAGTTAAATTATTTTATCTAAAAGAATTCTATTTTCTTTGTTTTTTTCTAATGCATCTTACAATCGTATTTTTGATTCATTATCTTCTTCTGATAATTTAAGTATCATCATTAATTTATAAATCATATGTCGTCGTTTCCGAATAGAAAGGGAACAACTCAGAGTCCTTTTCAAAAAGAAAACAATTTGTAGTCCGTTTCGAAAAGGAGACAACTTCGAGTCTGATTCGAAAAGAAGCCAACATGGAGTCCGATTCGAAAATAAGAAGACTTGGAGTCAGGTTCGAAAAGGGGATAACTCCTATGTATAATTTACAAAGTTGTCTTTTTTCGAAACGGTTTCCGAATTATCTCCTTTTCCAAATGGACTCTGAGTCGTCTATTTTTTAAAACGAATTCTCTATTACACTAATTCTACTCTAACTCTATTCCGAAGCGACGATATGTTGAACACAAAATAAATTATAAGACATTTTTTTAAAGCTTCTAATAATATCAGTGTAATAAATGTTAAGAAAACCTACAAATATATTTGTTATTTACAACGTATGATATATCCTGTCGTACAAATAAACATGTATCATGCAATTATCAAAGAGAGATTTACTTATGATATTCAAGTGCATCATCTAAAATATTATAGTACATATACCAAAACTCCGCACTACTCTTATGTTCCAGAGCACGACGTATCCGAATTTGTCGATGACATCACACCCAAGCAGCACGTACAGCTCGGTCCAGCCGACGAGCTACACAGGCGGCCCCCTCAGCCATCACAATTATGCCGTGCCCCAAACGAATCTGCCGCAATCCCTGCAGTCGACTCTGCCACCCTATTCCACCTCCACGTATCACTCGACGCTCACCGGCCTCACGAGCGTGCCACAATCAGTGCTTCCCTTCTCCACGGCCGCGAGCACCTTTTCCACGGCCGGCACATCCTATACCAACGTCGGGACCAATGCGTTCGGCACGTCGAGCGTCACCACAGGTAAGACTTTCATGGTCGTACGGGATGGTTCGTTGTGATTATATGATGGGAGCATTGATTTGATAAAATATCAGGTTTTTCAACTTGTATTTTAACAAAAATACATGTTCTCGTTGATAAGGGCATAAACTATAGTGGTGTACATAAAATTGTCAAAAGATCATTATTTTTTTGTTGAAAATTAATTTTAACAAAGTTCAAACAAGCTTTACAAAATATGATTCAGTCAATTTTGGTACCAAAGCCACAAATCTAATTTCGACGTATAATTCGATCGACTTTCCATTAATAATTTTATTGGCATGTGCTCAGATACCATTTATTAATTATTGGTAAATGGCATTATAATTCAGTAAATTGTTTGATTAAGCTCTATTTGCATCAAGTACATGTATAATCCATTCATCAATGAGTTCACTCAAGCTGTTTATAACCCTTGCTTTAATAAAAATTAGTCATCTTTTGATAAACTTTTATGTAAGCCTGTGTTAATGGGCGATAAATGACTTTTTTTATATCGGAACTAAATAAGAAGAAGAAAAAATTTACATTTTAATATATTAAATTGACATTACAAAACTTTTTTTTAAATATAATTTTTGAAAGATATTGCCAATAAAGTGAGATATTTTACAATCTATATAAGATTACCACTAATAACCAATTTAATATTCAGCAGTTTTTATAATGAAAGGATAAAAGCAGGAAGTATCATATTTAACCATCCAAGAGATTTTTCAAGTGGCAAACACTTTTGTCTCTATAGCTGCGTTATAGAAAGTAGGTAGTCCGTACCTTAGATGAGTCCACTCGAACTCGTTTGTAGTTGTAGATGCCATATAGAGAAAATCAACTGTCCAATCAACCGTAAACCATTATATATTTTTTGTTGGAAAAATTCACGTCCATGTGTCTCACGTGTCATTACCAAACTAATGTGTGTTAAATATCGCAAGTCATTGCCATTGGTAGGAATTAAAACTTTTATTCGAGTCATTAAACCGACGGACCCGCGCCAAAGAAGTCCGTCACTAACCGGTCTAGATTTTTCACGCCCCCCCACAGAGAGTCCGAAGCTGGCGAGACTAACCAAGACTTTCCGCCTGGCGCAACTTGCAGGCTCGGGCAACCTGCTGCACGCGATAAACGATCCGCTGCACGCGATGCAGCAGCTCTCGGTGCAGTCGCAGGCCAACCAGCTGCAACAGCAGGCCATCATCCAGCAGATCCAGCAGAGTCTGCGCGCCACGTCGCCGACGCCGACGGGCGCGACCTCTAGCGGCCATCATTTCTTGGGTCCCCGTCAGATGCCCAAGATACCGACGAGCATCCTGACGAATCCGCTGGACCGGTTGACGGGCGAGTCGGGTATCGTGTCCGAGGGCCAGGTCGACATGCTCGACATACCTGGCAAAGGTCGCTGCTACGTGTACATCGCTCGATTCACCTACGATCCCTTCCATCACTCGCCCAACGAGAACCCGGAGGCCGAGCTGCCTGTTCACGGGGGCGACTACCTGCTGGTCTGGGGTCAGCCCGACGAGGATGGGTTCCTCGACGCGGAGACGCTTGATGGCAGGAGGGGCCTGGTGCCGGCGAATTTCGTCCAGAAACTCGTGGGCGACGACCTGCTTGACTTCCATCAGGCCGTTCTCGGGCTCAGGGACGTGGACGACGCCGTGTCTACGAACATTCCTCAGGTAGTTAGTGCTCGCGCTGTTTCTGCCTGCCTATTCGATGATTCTTTACGATTGTTATTATATAGGTGTCGACTATATCTTATGTCTATAAATATTATATAATTATACCTATTTGTCTTCTGTATTTGTGTGTGTTCTTTGAGTTTAGGAGGACGAACACGTTATTTCTCTCCGTCACTGTCTTTTCGTTGTGTGTGTATAATCTCTCCTCGAGAGGGGTATGCAATATCTGTGTATCTCCACGAAACCTGTTAGTCTCACCACCTCTACTTATTCTTCTTCTACTAAAACCGTTCCGTCAGTTAACCCCAACGTCTATTAACTCGATAACTTTCCTATATTGATTGGTCAAACTTCCTACTAACTTTCATAACGTGTCTCTATTTTTTATTATTATTGTTTTTACGTACATAAATAATCCTCATATCACGTAAAACACGTCCAAACAACCTCACACTTTATTTTTATTCTTTATCGCATGTTTGTTCATATACATATTACTATACTGTGATCTGCATCTCTCTTTCAAAATTATCACGTATAATTATACTCGAGTACTTAATATTGGATCTACTTGCGAGCCTTTCCCAGAGGAAGGACAAAAGTGATCTACGTAAATGTGTGTCCTCTATACTTGCATAGATCATTTTTCTACTTCTTCAGCCAACTGAATCCGGCATTGTTTTTTTCAAAATTTTTTTTAGATGGTAGGCTCGACCGTCACGCAAAGTGGTTCCAAAAAAAGCGACGTTAACGGTGTCGCGAGCGCCGTATCACAGGACAGCGCGAGTGTGAGTATCTCCATGAATGTGTCAGTGAAAGTGAAAGAACGCGTGTGCCGACCGCGCGATCAAAGTCGGTATCAATATACATACATGTGCAGTAGTATTGTCATGCGTGCACTTATTGAAGGGGGTCAGAGACCCTCTATTGTCTCTCGGTGGGTGTCTGTGTTTCACGCAATATCTATAAACAAAAAATCGAATTAGCAACGTCATGCATAATCAATGTCTTAATCACAACACTACAAAACTCTCATAACTTTTACATTAATAATTTCATTTGAATTGTATTCAAAACAGTATATAATATTATATAACGTCGACAACGTAAGGGAATGTGTATTATATATGTGTCGTATACAGGGCGTGAGCCGCCGCGGCAAAGTGCGCCCTGCTAATGTTACACTGGGCTTTTTGCAGTGCTACTTGCAGGACATCGACTTGGAGCTGGCCGCGCTGGAAGAGGGCAATCGCAACAGAGCCGCCGAACTGACTGCGTACGCAGAACTCGACAATATCGCGGATGAGGACGAGCAGGAGCCGCCAGGTATGCTACACCTTTCATCCAACTCACTTTTCGTTGTTGTTGTTGTTGGACATCGACACATCTTAGATAATAAGAGATAACACCAGCTAGTTTAGATCCTAGTGTCACACGATGTTTGGGATAATTTTGTATATCTCACTGCGCTTTAGTACATAAATGATCCCAATTCTATGGCGCTAAGCAAGCTGTAGGAGCTTTTGGTTAGAAAAGCTTTGTAGGCAGTTATAGCTACGATTATGCAGAACATCTTTTATGTATTCTCGTTGTCTTTGCTGCTATAGTTGAGCAAACTTAAAGGCTAAAGGTCGTACATGGATGTTCTGTGTAATGAAATACGGCAGGAGTCAGCTCTTTGATGTCTAATCATTCAACCATCAGATCACTCTACACGTTTATCTGTTTTGAATGTTAGATATTACTTAGATCAGGTTATCATTTTCTTTGCCTTTGCATGCCGTATCATCTCTTGATTTACCGCTTCTTATCCATCACTTATTGTATCAACAACTATATGCTCTCATCAACCAGCCGACAACACTTCGTGTCCCCCCATGAGCTAAAAGTCTCGGGCCCTTGTCGAAAGGGCCTCGCAAAATTGTCGATCTCTCTGTATTCTCTCGTGCGCCAAAAGAAAATAACCCACCTACCGACCCGATGGAGAGAGCTGTACCAGAGTAAGTACGATGTCCACCAAATGTCTGCTGTCGGCTGCGGGCGCGTGCGCGCGAGTGTGTCTTTGTGTCGTCGTCATCGCATCATCGTTCTCGGCAATAAATCTCGTGTCTCTGTCTGTCACCCACAACGCTCTCTCGTTTAGGCTCTCGCTTGATAGAGATATATGTAGGCGACTAGTGCGACTACTAGCTACAGCTAGGCTTGTCCTGTTCTTTTTCCTTCTGAAGAAGTCTACCTGTTTTCGGACCTAGTACCGGCGCCCCAGCACCTAACGCTCGAGCGCCAACTCAACAAGAGCGTGTTGATCGGCTGGACGGCTCCCGACAACGTGCATCAGATCGAGTCCTATCACGTCTACGTCGACGGCGTGCTCAAGGTCACCGTCAAAGCCACCGAGAGAACGCGCGCACTCGTCGAGGGTGTTGACTCGAACAGGGTGAGTGTGTGGACTTTGATGTTGCTTCATGATTTTATCATCGATAGTTGTCGTTTTGATATATAGTATACATATTATTGTTTTTTATTATTTATGGAAGCTTATGTTAGTGAATTGATACAAATCGGTTAAATATTTGCAATACTACGTAATATATTACCTTTTGGTAGTAAGTTGAGACACGATTAATCACAAGAGACTTGATCAACAACTCTCCTATGTAATTTTGTATACAGTTACGTTAAAATTAGACTTTAACATAAACTATGCTTTTTTTGGTAATGGATTCTGATTCAATTCTGAAACAATCTATTCAAATAACTAAGTTTTATTGAATTTCTGTTATTAAAAAAAAGATAAGGCGCATGGTACTATCAAATTTGAAACAAAAGATAATCCAAAACGGTTTCACAATCCCATAGGATTATAATAATCTTATACGAGGGAAATTGTAGCCTATTCTGATCAGATAAGAATGACTGAAGTAGATTGATGTGTGGTTAATTACACGATAGCGTGCCACGTGAAGTTGCTGTAATGTAACCAAAGAAATTGATCTGGCAATCTTAACCCTTTCTGTAACTTGGTATCATAGTATCAAAAATAATGCCATTTCATTCATGTTTTATGTTACAATATTGAATATAATTACGGATAACAATAACGTTATACGTGGCAAATTATAGTAGAATTTCCTGGATTAGTAAAATGCTTCATATCTGTTGATTATGGTTATTAAGACTACACTAAATCAATAACATACTCTAGTACGTATCCGGTACCAGAATAGCGCTAATAAATTAATCTGATCAGAATCAGCTGCAAACATCTCAGAATATCAAGAACGTTTTAAGTAGATTTTAAAATTTGCATCAAAATAGGTCTCGTGCGCCTGTTGAAACTTAATTTAAAGTTTTTAACCAGGCAAATTTTTTAATCCAATATAGTTCATACTAGTAACCACATCATAAGATATACATCTTATAACCAATGTTATTTAATTATGCAAGACCGTCTTTTTAAGATAGCCCCAGAAAAGCATTCTCACACCATACAACAACACTTTCCAAGTACCACACAGAACTCAACATCAACGATTTAACCCTCAGTTTCTCCACCCACAGCCGCACCGGATAAGCGTGCGCTCGGTGACGCACTCGCGTCGCACGTCTCGCGACGCCGCGTGCACGATGGTGATCGGCAAGGACGTGGCAATAGGCCCGACCGCCGTCAAAGCCTCGAACGTCACGGCCACCTCGGCCGTGATATCGTGGCTACCGAGCAACAGTAACCACCAGCACGTCGTCTGCGTGAACAACGTGGAGGTGCGCACTGTCAAGCCTGGGGTTTATCGACACACGATAACCGGCCTCGCGCCATCGACGATCTATCGGGTGACGGTCAAGGCGAAGAATCTGAGGGCGACCCACTTCGAGGACCAGAACGCCCAGTCGGCCAACAACCAGGCCTGTCACGTCCACTTCAAGACGCTGCCCAAGGGACTGCCCGATCCTCCGGTCGATATCCAGGTTTGCGCCTAGTCTCCTACGCTTCACTGCCTTTTTCTGATAATGACTGAATTGCGCGCGCGCCGTCTAGATTTTAACGCCGGTTATCATATTGCTCACCACGTTATTATACTTACCCCTCATCACGAATATTATACCCTTATCCTACTGTCAGGAGCCGTCGGTCGTGTTATTAGGCGTATGGGCGCCGACGGCTCGTGAAGCAAACTCGATGTAACCCTTCGTGATGGTCGTTGTAAACTTTTTCTATAATGTTTAATAAGAATTAATATTTTTTACTATCAGTTTACTTGAAATTTATACTTTATGGTTAACAAAGGGGTGTAAAAGTACGTGGCTTCTTATTTTCAAATTAATCATTAATATTATTTGAAAACAAGAAGTTATTTTTAGATGAATTGTTACTAAAATACTTCCATTATGAGAATTTAAGATTTTATTTTTAAAATAACGTAGAGTAGATTTTAGGTACCTGTTCTTCATTTATAACAAAAAAAGAAACAACGATGTTCGTATAATTGTCCGAAAGCAAATGAAAAGATAATTACGCCGGGCTTAAAGGCAGTGTTTACGTCCTTAAGCTGTTGTAATTAAGGAAAAAATAACCTGTCTTTACGAACGTGCGCGCGGAATCATGAAGGGTTGAAGAGAATATTAGAGACCGAAAAGAGAGACGACGTTACACGCGTAAAGCAGCGCGCTCCGCTATAATTTTTTTTACATGTCAGGCTCAGTGGACACGATGCGCACTATTTTTGGCTTACGTTTTTTTTTTTATTACCGTACTTATTAGTACTTGTGTAGGTACGTTAAGAGGAAACAGTACAATGATACCTCGATTGCGTTTAATGTTTGTTCTCTTCGCGTTGAATTCCTTCGTAGAGCTTTAATTATAAAAATCGTAATGAAAGTATTCTTTATTAAGTAGTTCTTTTCTACTTGACAGTAATAGAAATTATATTTTATAGTAAATTTTAATAAGCTCAAAAGTGTTGTTGTATTTTATAAGCTTTGTTACTGAAATTGTTAAGTAATATTAGTGTCAGGTAGAAAGAAAATTATATACTTTTAAAGGGCATAGAATGGTTATGGATCGATGAAAACTCTTAACTATAAATAACGTTTAAACAAAACTTATAATTATAATAAAAATACAATATTTAACAAGAATTAAAAGAAAGGACTATAAAAAGTTTATCAATTTTTACGCATTCTAAATAAAATAATTTAGAAGTCAAAATAGGAAAATGTTTATACGTAATCGAAGAGATTTAAACCAAGAATAGTATGATATTACTTATGGATATAACTTTATTGAACTTTGAATAAGTATCTGTGAGATGATTTCAATGTATTTTTCTATACAGATATAATATTATTAATAAAATCGCCGCTATTGTCATTTCATCAAAAATATAATAAAAAATACTTTTAAATATACTTCAAGTGATAAATATACTTTACATATGATTACAAAATTCTTCTTCCGAACTCTGTAAAATTGATTTATATATTTTGTGCCATATTTTCATTTATTAATATTATCTGTTATAAATATTTTGGTATTATCACTGTAAATGTACAATATAATGTTATGGAAAAACCTACTTACTTCTTGAAATACTTCACGGTTGATTTTACTGATATAATTAATTAATTCTTACTATATTCCTCTTTCTTAAATGTAAATCTATATAAAAAATTTTGCAAAATAACTCGATTAAGTGGACTTCCTTAGTATGTACTCAAAAGTTATAATCCAAAAAGTAAAATTAAACTGTAATATAACTTATTCACGTACTTTTCTATTCACATTATTGATGGATAAAAAATATAGCATTTTAAACTTATTAAAAACTGATATTTTTATTGCGTTTTTCCTCAATATTCATAGAGTATTAAATTACAAAAATAGAGGTTCTATTATATCAATTGTAAGAATTAGGTAAACCTTTTTGGCACATTTGCACGAAAACATTACGGATTACTTTTAAACACGATAAGATTCATACAGTTATAGCATTCTTATATATTTTAGATCGGAATTGAGGAAAAGAGTTAAAAAGAAATATACCTTTCTTATATAAATTAAAATTGAAACCAAATTTTGTTGAAAATTAATATTTCAACCAAACTTTATTTAAAATATTCATGTTGTACATGAAATATGGATTCGACTTGACACAATTAATGTTTTAATATAACAATAAAAAGTCTGCATTTTATAAGAGTAAGTTACAATTTGTCTTTACTATTCAATTAACGTTACGTTGAAATATGCAGTACAAAATTTATCAGTTTTTAATTTTAATCCTTGAAAAAAACTTTTTAAAGTCAGTGTGTGACATGAAAAAAAATTATTAGAAATTTGATTTAGTAATTTACAGAATTTGACCAGATTTATTATGCGTAAAGATTTCAGATGAGAAGTGTGAAAATAAACAAATGGTTCAAACAAGAATTAAAAAGAAAGATCATAAAGAACCATTCAAAACTACATTATATACTAGTAACTCCGAATTATTTTTGACTTCAAAGGATTGGGTAAAGAGATTGCATGCATATTTTTCTATATTTTTTCTTCTTCTATCTTCATATACAATATTTCTTAATAGAGATCTGGAGAATATTAAAGTTATTTTTCCATAATTAGAGAGTAAGTGCACAAAAAATATAAGCAGTACTAGAAAAAAAAAAGAAATATTATTTCAATAGATATAAATATAAGTGCAGATCTCTATTATAATTTTTCTGCAAATTTAAGCTTGACATAACAGAATAGTAGAAAAATCTAAAATTAAGTAAAATTAAGTGTATAAAGTACTGACATAAATGACAAGTGATTTTATTTAATTTAAAATGTTGAAGTAGAAAAATATTACAGAATTTCTATTTGAAAATGAAAATTTTATTTTAAAGCAACTACTTAAATAAATGGCAGCTTTGCCGTGCAGTAATTTTCAATCGTCTGAAATAATTTTAGATTATTTCATTTCTAGCTCATTTTCTAGACTTACTAGCTTATGTTTGGCTTTATACTATATCAGTGCTGCAATTATACAATTAAATTTTGCACTATTTTAACTTTTGCCCGTCACATTTTTTCACACAAGCACATTTGCATATTCAGTGTGAATTAAAAGAATAATTAATGAAAAGTGCCAGGGGTATATATTTTGATTTACTTGTATTAAAATTTATTCATAAAATTGGAGTAGGAAGAAATTTAAGATAATTATTTTGTTTACTTCAAAATTTTTAATATTCAAAAATCAGAGGAGCGCGTTTTACAGAGGCCGTGTAAAATATTAGAAGAAATGCGACTATCATAGTTTCAACTAGAAAACAGTTAATGTTTATTTTTTTACATTACCTCGACTTAGATTCCATTCGAAAATACCGACAAATTTTCAACTTGCTAAGAAATCAGGAATTACAGTTTTAATATTTTAAGTTATTCTATGAAATTTCGTGGACTTTATGCTTAGATCGACTGAGTGAAATCTAACATTTGTTATATAAATAGCTAATATTTATAATAGTTGCCAGAATAAGTAAAAAAATCAATAACTTAACTAAATAAAAATATACTACCATAGCTTTGTGATAAAAAATATTTCCCATAGAAGAATCACCATTAAAGTCTATCACCTTTACTTTTTAATTATAAATCTTAGAAAATCAATACGTTACTTCCCTCAGTCGACTATGCATTATTTGGCACTGCGAATGTATACGCGATAAAAAAGAAAAAAAAAGAGCCATAACGCGCGAGCAAGTGAGTGGTCGATAACGTCTGTGTGCGTGTGTGTGTGCATAGCATTCGCTAAGATATATAACCATAAGTGCGCGTAAAGCGATATGATGTGGCGCACAGAGGGCCCGTCGTGTGTGAGAGCGCGCGCGTGGCTCACTCATTTGAGCGGGTGATTGTGCACCAGGTGGAGGCTGGACCGCAGGACGGCACTTTGCTAGTGACCTGGCAGCCTGTTGCCCTAAACGGTTCGGCAGTCACCGGTTACGCGGTTTACGCCGACGGCAAGAAAGTCACGGACGTCGACAGTCCCACGGGCGATCACGCCCTCGTCGACATACACAAGCTGATGGGCCTCAATCCCAAGCACATCACCGTTAGGACCAAGAGCCGGGAGAGCCAGTCGGGCGATAGCTGCGCCACTGCGATACCCTGCCACGCGCTCAAGGGTGAGTTCATATTTTCTTTTTCCTTATAGTCATTTTTTCGTTGCTATAGTGAAATGCTGTCGTTTCCTCTTTGGACAAAATAAGAAAGTGTTTAGAGACTTTTTTTATATTGAATAAGATCCTAGAGGATAACAGAATTGTGTATAGCGATCTTCCGTGGCAATTCGTTTTTCTCTGTAATGCGCGAGTTTAAAACGCGCACGTCCAAACTTGCATGTGACAAAGTTCTCCAACTTCTGAAGAACGAGAGTTCAGCGCGAAATAATGAATTTTAATTAGCTTAAATGCGCCTGCCACACGAGTTTCTCCAAATATACACAAACTTTGTACGCTTATTCATGCTCAGAGGCTTATATATATACGCCAGCTTTACAAGTTCGTGAACCCGAATCCGTTATTTTGCTAAAATAGAGCCATACATGCGCGAAATAATACATCGATATAAAAGAAAAAAAGAAACAGGAGGATTGATAGCCCGACAAAGTGCTCGCGAAACTATATATATACACACACTTTTGTCACAAATCGCAGCCGTTCCACTTTATTGAATCGTCAGAATAATCGAATCACGCTCGCAGTAGTAGCAGCACCTTTTTCACGCGAGAACAATGGCACCGTTTCGCGAGTAACACGAAGGTCCATAAATCCCGGGGGCCGCCCGCCGCGCGACGAGCGCTTATCGCCTCCACTTACATCGATAACTCCGTTACAGCTGAATTACGAATAAATGTAACGCGGAGTGTATATACGTATCGAACATTCAAGAGTTAATTCGATAACGCGCCGTGAGAAGAAGATTGAGAGTTACCGTGATTTTGCGATTTAAGAAGATAAAACGCCGCCGAGATCTACTTTGCGTACAATCGAGATTATATAGCTGAAGGCGTATAAAATATTGCGCGATCGATTGATATCGTGCACTACGTTTATTCTCGAGGATCCTCGCGCAAGCGCGGACTTTTAAATAATAGGGTGAAATCTCGCTTCGATTATATTCGCTCGTGCGAATAAGGTGTATAATTTCTAACTACCGGAAGAGCAGTTTTCCTCCCGGAATTCATAAACATTCTAAATCAGTATTATCGCAGGCGGCGGGGCAGTTTCATGCATTTGAAAAACTTCCGGCCGTAATTGAGGGGCTGAAGTTGAGGAATACTCGTTCAAAGTTCGCGAACTAGCATCGCGCCCTGGTATATCTTTATGTATACGCAAGTAGATGCACTCTCCAAGTACATCAAGACGTCGCCCTAACTATATATTCGGTATACGTCGTATACTCGCCGCCGCTTCTATGCGCAAGTTTGAATGAGTATTTCCCAACTTTACCCTTTGCTTATGGACGTTAATTTTGTTCTTAGCTTTGGCGGGTGAAATCTGAGTAATATGCGGCCGTGTGGCCTTTGAATGCTCGGTTCTGAAGCAACCCCTTTTCTTTTCCGTCTCTGGAAAACGCGTGTTTCCCCGTAACTTTGTCCAGTTCAAAGTAAAGTTGAGGTGAATCTTATTTATTATAATCAAAGGTATGAATTGATAAATCAGTCACATAACTCTTATCTTTAACAATAGAAGAAAAAAAAACAACAACAAATATTTAAATTTGTAATATTCTTCATGATATTGGTATAGTTAACCATTACTCTTTTCAGCAAAAAAATATATTAAATTATCTATAAAAGAAATTCTGAATTTTTTCATTGAAACAATGAATACTTAGAAGTCAGTTTCGTTTGACACTGAAAATGTCAATGGGAAACGACAGCAATTCAATAAATATACCTATTGACATATTTATAATAACAATCTCACTAACCATATGTATATGTTTTTCAAAATGAACTCAGCAATTCAGCAATGGACCTGTATGTATCTAATTCTCGTTTTCTCATTACAGTAAACAACTACAACCAGTCGTTCCAGTTCGCAGGCGGCTCGCAGCTACCGGCGCTACCGCCGTCCGACGCCGCGCACCAGATGCACCAGCAGCAGATGCAGGACCAATCGGGCATGATGATGAGCGGGCTACAGCAGGGTCAAATGGGCCCGATGCAGCAGCAGCAGCAGCAGCAGCAGCAGAATATGGGCCCGATGGGCCCGGGTCAGCGTTACGGCCCTAATCCACAACAGATGAGGCGGTTCGGCACGCGAGTCGACGCGCACGGTCAGGTGATCATCGAGACGGACGAGAATCTCTCGGATAAGGAAATCTATCCGGGCCAGAGCATCTCGCAAATGGGTGAGTGGTCGTTAGGGGTTTTGTTACGTTCTTTTTTACCCCTTTTTTCTCGGCGGTATAGTTTGTGATCGTTCGAATTTCGAGCTGGACTTCACGGAGTGTGTTATAGGAGGATGGGAAGTGGGTGATTTGGTGGCGGTGTGAATTAGTATGTTCTCCATATACTGCGCGGTAGTAAGTTTCTATCGTGAACATTTATAAGATGTGTTACAGCGCGTGCACAGCGGATATCAGACGTACTCTGTTGGCATGTAATATAAGAAGTTTTTTATTGCACCAGACGAAGTTTTGTGCCAAGTTACGCGTACATACAGCACCAGTAATAGAGACGCAGTAGTAGAGTCGGGCGTTGAACTTCGACCGGTATTTTCTGGCACTTCGAAATTATTATCTTCTTCTTCTCCTTCTCATCCATGATGTCCTTTGTTTCGTTTTCTTTATTATAACTTCAAACGAAAATATATGTATCTGTCTAGATACCTTTGACGATTGCAATTTCTTTGCAGGCTTGCTTTACAAGCTCCTTATATTTTTCTCGATGGTGAAATATTTTTAATACATTCTACAATTACAAATTAACCTTAGACTATTAAACAGCTATATTAAATTTATTTTTATACGTAGCAGTTATTTTAGGGCCGGTTTTTAACCAGTAATCTATCTATCTATATCGAGCAAGTAGTAGTAGGTCCTCGTTTAGGTCAGACGTACGCTTTATAGTACGCCCTCATCCCCTACCCTCGCATCGTAAAATTTCGCCGTACTACTCTTCCAACAAACAAGGCAAGAGTATATATGCGCACACTCCGCACGCATTACACCTCGGCTCTCGCCACCGTCGAGAGCGGTTCATGGCCCACAAAGCCAGCGATGTAAAAGATCCGGCGCAAAGAGAGAGCGAGAAATAAAAGAAATATAAACTGCGTGCGCAATATATATATATA
>JAPYZO010002013.1:0-17487 GCA_030522905.1 Torymus flavipes
AATAATATCTTAATAGTCATAGTTTTTTAATTTAATATCTACATGATTTAATACTAAGAAGAGATCAATATTAATTAAAATGATTTATAAAAGGACAAAAAACGTAACTATTTAAAAAGGAACTATAATAACTGGAATGATATTCTCTGAGTAAATTAGAAATTTTTCAAAGGACAAAAAGGAAATTAAAATAATTTTGAAGGATACTGCCACACAATTATAAGAAAGAAAACAATAACACATAAATAAGAACACTATAAATTGTAAATAAATTTTTAAATATTGTAGCTTTCTTTAAAGGTTGTTGTATCTGATTAAATAAACTTGAGATTAAAAAAGAAAAAAAAAAGTAGGTAAAGCGCAATCAAGAGAGATGTACGCTCGAAGCGACGCTTATATTGGCAATAGAATCGGGTAATCTCTTCTCCGTGGTAACCGAAAGATGGGCAAAAAAAGAAATGCGCCACGAAATGACAACACGGTTCTGTTCTCTTCTCTGTTGCTAGATGCCTGCATTGTGCCTGTGTCTGTCCCTGTCTGTCACTTAGACTCTAGACAACTACAACAACCACTAATGAACAACCAACAACAATATCAACAAAACAATCCACCGCATCTAGCGTACCAACAAGCGAATCACCACAGCTACACGACCGTTTCCTCGTCCAATCAGCATGGGCCCGGTCATCCGCCTAACCAAGGCGGGGTCATGGGTCCTCAAGGCCAAATGCCGCCCCATATGCAACAGCAGGTGAGTGCACATTTCCTTCCTCAAAGAAAAACGTCTATTCTCACTTCTTCTTCTTCTTCTTCTTCTTCTTCTCTCTTCTCTCTTCTCTTTATCCTCCCTATATCTTTCTCTCTAACTCTTCATTCTCTTCCCTCTTTTGTCTTTCTACCTCTCTCTACTTTAATCTTTCCTTCTGTTTTTCTCCGGTATCTAACTCTCTCTATCTCTGAGCGCGCTGCTGAAGATCGATTGAATGAACTTATATTTGTGGTTTTTTTTTTACTTTCTTTCACACGTAATGCTGTGTTTATGTATATCACCCGTTGTTTGATGATAAGACGATTGAAAAATAGAGTTTCGCACTTGAGAGGACTTGGCACCTAAACTGGTGGGAAATTTTCTCAGAGTTACTCCGTGATTATACACCGAATATATATATATATAAATATTGTATTTTTTTCTGATAATGGATCGCTCTTTCCTTGGTGTACAGTAGTTTTAATTTGATGTTGCTCAAGAATGCATGTTTATATCGAAATTTTTTCAACATAAATATATACGAAATACTGATTGACAGTTTGCACTTTATACAGACAATACTTTCATAAAATAAGATGGACACCTTAAACCTCTTCTTAACAATACATGCTTAAAAAAATGTTTTATAGGAAAGTAATAAACCGCCAAGTCACTGAATAAAATGAAAGAATTTCCCACCGCGTGCGGCGTTCCTTCCCACTTTCGACAGTTAATGACGTGAAACGAAATTTCACACTCGCAGGAGCGTGAACATTGAAAAATGCGGGGGTTCGCATTCCTAGCAATCCGAACACGCGTTTTTCGGTGGTAAAAAGCAAAAGCTGAGAAAAGATCGGCGTTTGCTCACACTATATGAAAATTGCATGCGGCGTGGTTTTCTGGGTTTCTTAGAATTGAGAATTATGGTCATCATATTTTTATATCTCTTCATTCGCAATCTTTCATCATCACAAATGAATCAGAAGATTTTTGTTTTTGCGCGGATTTCGTGTGTGGCTTTTTCCACTGCAAAATTAGTAAGAAAGTGACAGAACCATACCTTGCGCTTGCTTCGATGTATGATGGTGCAAAAATAACTCATTGTGGAGGATTTTACGTAGGATTTTACTTTTAATAGCAATGCTTCATAAAATCAATCCAATTAAACCGATGAGAATTTAAAAATTTCACTCATTTTGGCTATAACTACTAAACATAATACCCTAAATAGGAATGCATATTAAGATACTCTATTTTATTCTATGAATATTGCTGTTAAACTGCTGATAAATAATGCATCCTTCTACCCTTGCATACTACTCCCACTACAATATTTCCCTGGCTATTCTCTCTTCGGAAATAAATGAAATGCTTGCGCTTTCTGCAATGCACACAAAATTTACTTTTCAGTATGCTACAAAACCATTTTAATATTATATATATACTAAAAGATACAACAAATCAATAGACCCATATAGACTAGAAAAATATATATTATATACGATTTGCAATTCCTTACAAAGAATCCTCCATAAAACATCCCAGTATCCTCTAATAATAAATAAAACATATACATGTCGTAGATAAATTTAGCGATCCAAATTTTCTGTAGCGAAAATTTAATTAAAAACCATTTTTTTTTTATAACTAGGATATGCCAAGTATCGAATAATTTAATACTCTTAGTTCAAATCTCAACATATAGAAGTGTAAGGAATGTAACAATTTTCGTAAATCTTTGCAGAGTTCAGAAAAAAGCAGGCAGCCGTTAATAATGTAGGCTAGATGAACAGCAAAATGTCGATGACTACCCAGTACGCTCATCAAAAAAGAATACCGAACAAAAACATATTATATACATAGAAAACCCCGCTAAAAAATATATATTTACATAAATATCTCTTCTTGGAACGGAGCAGATCTAAACCACGTGATTGCATGTTTTCAGGGGAGGGGGAGAGGCGTGGCCAATCGGGGCGGTGGTAGTAGCATGCCGGGTGGTCCCCAGGGCATGCCGGGCCAGATGCAGTCGCAGCAGCCGGGTCAGCCATACCAGCAGCCTGGCCAGCAGGGCCAAATGGGTCAGATGGGTCAGATGGGTCAAATGGGCCAAATGGGCGGACCCGGCGGCTACCAGCAGAACCAGGGTCCGTTTGGCCCTCAGGGCCAGCAGCAGTACGGCCAGCAGCAACAAGGCCAACAGCCTGGCCAACAGCAGCAGGGTATGCAGCAGCAGGGTATGCAACAGCAGGGTATGCAGCAGCAGGGTATGCAGCAGCAGGGTATGCAGCAGCAGCAGCAGTACGGCCAGCAGGGCCCGGGCGGCCTAATGTCCGGCATGCAGGGCGGCCCCCAGTCGAGTAAGCCACCGATGCGTGGCATTCCCGCCGTCATACCTACAGCTCAGTCGACGAACCCCCAGCAGCAGCAGCAGCAGCAACAGCAGCAACCGGGGCAGCCAGGCGCCGGACCCAACCTCATGCAGAAGTTCACGGAAATGGCGGGGGCCAGCGCCGGCGGTGACATTCTGTCCAAGGGCAAGGAGCTGATCTTCATGAAGTTCGGACTGGGCAAGTGAGTTCGAGCCACGTGCGGCCCGTGTGAGCTAGCGTGCGTTGTATTAATGATGATGATGACGATTACGAGAATAATGACAATTATTATGATGATGATAACGACGATCGAGCCAGTGCCGGCAACGTCGCCGCGGCACAGTTGCAGGCGACGTCGCTGGTCCGGCGAACGCCGGTGGCTAAGACTCGCGACGAGCGCGCAGGTGGCGAGAACGAGCGGCGACGCTTTGCCAATCAGTATTAATTGTAACGTTGTACACACTGCACAGTGCACATCGAAGACATATCGCGAACCCGGATTCGGCACCATTTGGCGCCACCGACTAGTAAGCGCGGCCAGTTAATCGACGTCGTCCGCGCGGCTCCGCTAGAGGGCGCGACCACACACGCAGGTGGCCAAGCAGCGCGCGATATACTATATAATACATATACATATAACGTATAGCGAGAGAGGAAGGGAGAGGGATAAAAGCTCAAACGTCGCGCTGCTAATATATATCGTATGAATCTCGGGATTATAGAGAGCGAGAAGGCCGAGAGGATAAACGAGTAAGAGAAACACACAAGTCGTAATAATAATATATGCTTTAGACCAAAAAATAAAAAATAAAATAAACGGAGGAGCGTCTCGTGTATACTTATATATATATATAACAAGGAAAGGGCGACATGAGCGATTATACTGTCACTCTCTTCGTATTAGCAAAATCGCTGATATGCTGCTGCTAACTGCCGATGTGATGCTGGGGTAAATAAAGAGTATAAACAAATGAGCGTATATAACGAGCGTAATAATGAGGTTTATCGTTTATCCGTCTGGTATGATCCATATAATATGAATTTTTCGCACGTTTATCGTCCGAGTTTTTAACGACTGAAAGTGAGCTCTCGCGATCGAGACCGAATTTCGCGTGTAGGTCCAAAAAAGCGCGCTGAGTATGTGAACTGCGACAGAAAGAGAAATAGGCATAGACGGGAATCGAGAAACGCGTGCATCTGTACGAATGATGGATTTGTCGAACGAGGCGCAAGAGGAATGTGAAATCTTTCTCTTTGGTTTCCTATACCCTTGTTTTCGCACGAGAGAGCGCGCGCGCGTGAGGGCGAGGTATATAATATCGGTTATGGCGGTTCCCGCGGAGACGTCGAGACTAATACGTATTATACATATATAATATATATATATATCGACAATTGTAACTCATTATTTTATACGTTATTCACGGACTGATATCGATCGACTAAGCAACGCATAGAAACGAATACACACGCGCTTATGTACACACTAAAAAAATGTAGACACGAGGAAAAAATGCGCGACGTATATAAGTATGCGAGCGAGATGGAGAAGTATAAGATCGACGTACGCGCGCGCGCACGCTAAAGAGACGGGAGAGAGGTACGACGATACGAGCGAATAAGAACGCAGGGGCGATTGACTTAGTTATCGATTAGCCAGATAGGAGATTTCTTAAGTAGCAAAAAATAAAGGAAAAAAAAATAATGACGAACGGGAGGCGGGCGTGCCTTGAGATGCCTCAAACCCTGACACAAACAATAATCATATCTTAATAAAGTTTAATGCAGTTATGATTATTTAAAATGAGATAAGCGAGGTAAAAGGGGAGGAGAAAAAAAATAACTTATCCATGATTATGAGCGAGAATATGGTCGAGTGCAAGTATAAGTAAGTTATAAAGAAAAAAAAATGATAAATAAATAAACGACGTAGTTCGAGAGAGGGGAGAGAGTCAGCGCGAGAGAACGGGAGCATAAGAGAACTAAAAAAAAGTAATATAACGTTAAGTATATCGTATGAAAATAATATATGTGAGTGTGTCCCTCGTCGGGTTGACGACGACGCAGACGACTGACGACGACGCTAAATAAATAATGAGATATAAAATGATGATACCGATGATAATGATGATGATGATCGATGATGATAATGATGATGATAAATAAACGGGAGGTCACAAAAGGGAAGAAAAACGGGATTATAATGCGAAGAATCAAATAATGGAATATCATCGCGAGATAAATAAATTATTGTTAGATGTGTGAAAGAGAGGAACGACGAGGCTGGCGACGTCGCGCTCTTCGCTTATTAATTATAATTCTAATAAAAAATCTTGTATTTATTCGAGGGAAAAATAAATGACGGAGAAAGAGAACACTTTCGTTTCAGTGCGTCAACGAATGCCTTTTCAATCTTTCGCTAGCGCAAATTTTTCTATCTACTTTCGATCTTACAAATTACTAAACGTGAAAAAAAGTAAATAAAATAAAATGATGCTCACCCATCTCCTTCTCACCCCGCAGACTCGTCCCACCCCCTCCCCCCCCCCACCCCGCCCAGCATTATAGCCTCTATATTGAATGCTGTTAGTCTGCGACTAACTCGAAAAAAATTCGTTCTGAAGTGGAGAATGAAGAATTTAATGAGAATAAAAGTTCTATATAGTTTCGTTGAAAGAGTGGGATAATATTGTATATTGAATTGTTAAGCTATAAGTGGTCCTTATATAAATGAGAAAAAAAACTTTTATTATTCGTATAAAGTATGTATAATTACGTTGAATTCAAAACGAATTTTTTCAAGTTGGGGGATCTTTACGTCTCTATAAGTCGAATATTATAATAAACAATTGGACGAGTAGAGAAAAATCCTGCTTTGAAAGAGAGCAAGTGAAAGAGGGAGAGAAATGTAGCGCACCAAATATAAATATATAAACGACGTTATTTTACAGAAACCTTTTGCGATTAGATGAGATTACGTTGACGTTTGCTCGCGCGCGCACGCGCGAAAGCTCTGTACAAGACGAATTTTATGATGATATCTGAACAATAATCGAGTTTTGAGCGAAAAAGAGAGAAAGAAAGAAAAAAAAAATAAATCCTAAGATCATCAATGTTGACTACATCGATTGTAAAGACGACTATATCATCATGTTATATATAATAATATATCTGTATCGGATTATTTCGGTTTTCGATTGGTTGTACGATGCGATTTTATTACCTGCTGTCATCCGCGATATTTAAGATTCTATGCAACGTTAAGATTAATAAAATGAAATGTGTTAAAATTAGCCGATCGGAGCTATCGATCGAATTTGATCCCGAGAAGAGTATAGCGAAGTAAATGCTGCGAAAGCGATACATGTGTGCTTCGTTTACACGCATGTATACGTGTAATAAATGAGAAAATATATGATAATGACTTATAAATAATATAAATATAACTATACATATATATACATACAAACATATACATATTATACATATTATACATACATATATATTTAACTATTGCAAATCGTTGTTACATCGCTCCTTGTATCGTATTTTGTACAAAGTATCCTCTATACCTTTAGTTCTTTTTTGCCGGTGTTATTCGCAATGAATAAAGAATTAAAAGAAAAAAAATAAACGAAATAAACGCAAATATATAGGGAATAAAAATTGAGGGCGAAAACGGAGTGATTATTATATCCAAGAGAAATTTCTTTTCTTATCGGCGACGCATTAAAAGTGACTAATGGGCTTCGATGATCATCTCGCTGAAAGTTTCTTAAAATAAAAAAAATGAGAAAATACATAAATAATCTCGAAATTGCGGCCTGCATGTCGCATGTATCATGGATCATAAGCTGTAATTAATTTATCGTTACGTCGACTGTGAAAATGATTATGTGTAAGAACGTGAGGATATATGCAGAAGTAAAACAATGCTAAATTAGCCGACATAAATATATATACACACGAGCGAGAAACCTCGTCAATTTCAGAAAGACGTTCGATCTTTACCCGACGCTATACACACACATATGAAGCATATAATATGAACTTAAACGAACCGTTAGTTTCTTTTTGAAGAAATGCCGGATTCAAGGCGCCATATTGTCATGTGGCCGCCCGACTGTCGGCATCGGTTACGGACAAATAAAAATTTAGAAACGCTACGTCATGTTGTTTTTATTGTTTTTCTCAACACATCATCGTTCTTTTGTTTTTATGTATCTAGAATAATTTTATACCATATATTTTCAGCTTTTTTTCGAGCTATATATATATTATACCTACTTATAATGGTTCGCTATTTTATTGATCGTATCGTAAATCTTTTTGTAAAGAATAATACTGAATATAGTATTGCCAAGAAATATTGTAGCTTTAAATACTCGTGGAAAAAGTATATAGTATACGTATATAAGCTGAATCATAATAGAAATTATTTACGGGATCAGCTGTATCAAGTTACGATAAATGATGAATAAGACGTCGTATTAGAAATCTCATGAATTTGTATGGAATCTTGTCACTTTCTCGTTCAATGTTTCATGTGATTTATTGATTTTTGAGAATAAAGCTTTTCCATATAACAAAAACAAACCTCTATCTAAAGGATATATTATAACTAATTTACGATAAGATTAATAAACTACATTACTATTAAACAAACACATATCTTGCAAATCTTTAATTTTAGTTTTCTTTACATGATCGCCATATCAAATGTTGTGATTATCGAGGGACAAGTAAGAGTTGGACATTCAAGTTCTTTACATCATTGTAAATTGTAAATAACCAAGAAATAATCATTCGTTGCTAGAAACAATGACGACGACGCTTGCGTAGATTTGCGTGCACATGTGTAAATGTACCTTTTCACGTTCCTAAAGTGCATTCACTATACTACAACCTATAATGTAACACATAGCTGTGGTCCTTCATATCATCGCCAACGTCTTTCTCGTTCCTCGAGGACGGTGCTAAGAGTTTTTAGAAATAGAGAACTTGAAGAAGTTGGACTATCATCCGAGATCATTATGCCATTATGTTTTCTTATTTTGCTACGTTTACATTATTATATTTTTTATTTATCCATTTAATTTTATCGTATGCGAATTCTGTTTAACAATAAGATATTGAGTAAAACTTTGAGTATTAAGAAGTCGTAGAATCAGTGGAAATTAGAAATTTAAATCTTCAGAAATCTTCTATAACCGACAAGTTTTGTAATACATTTTTGATAAATAGTTTTGTTTAGCATGACTACACATAGAATTCCAAGAGAATGCTTACCTCGAAGAAAGATAATCGATGTTTCTTTTAATTGCATGAATCAATCTTTGAATATTTCTAAACCTGTTGTCTTGGTAAAATCCGGATCCGGAATGAATTAGATTAGAAGAGCATTATTGAGTTACCGCCTCAAGTGAAAAATCTCTTTAAAAGATATAGTTTACTAGTTTAACAATTTTCTGTTTTATGTTAAACAAATAAATATAGAACAAAATGAAGAAAAAAATCACAAATTCTCTTAAAAAAAAGATGCAAAGAAAAAACAGTACACAAAAATTAACTTACCTCTACATCTCGTTACACTACGTAATTATTGTTGCTGTTCTTGTTGATGTTGTTGTACATAACGTATCTTTAAATAGCGCGTAATTTGAAGAGAAATAAGTACAAACTATTCCGAGAATATCTGGATTATAGATGAATTATCGTGAAGAGATCGAACGTCAAGAATGACAGGTGACATTTTAACACTTAAGGTTTGCGAGGATTTCTCACTATGAACAATAAGTAATGAATTTCGAACAATAATAATACAAAAAAAAAACGAAAAAGGACGACTTTCGATGTAATAGTATAAAAATCTATAAACTAACTCTTTCAGGTCCAAAGATGAGCTATAAACGTATAGTTATTTCTTCATTTTTTTCTACTTAATGGGTACCTCATGATCGATTTTCGATTTCCTCAAATATTTGATAAAATAATGTTTTAATAATTAAAGTTACAAAAATTATATCAATAATGACGCTTGTTAGTAAAGTTTTTCTTTTCCTGACAATTGGGCCTAGAAGAGTTAACTAAAGCCTCAATAATTCGCTGGTGTTCGGTTATATATCTTCGTAAACTACAAATTAGACAGAATTTCTTCAACCTTTTGAATGTCTTTGTAATCTCTCTCGGAGATTTGTGTTATATACAAGTCGTAGCATTTGATTTTTAACATTGAACTAACGCTGTATACGGATTTACTAATATAATGCAATGAAAGGTATTATCCTCGTACCGCGCTGACAGTGTCCGACGATTTTTATCCTTTCGTTAAGAAACTATAATAATAATAATAATAAAAAGTTGAAATGCAGTTTAATGGTTAGAGTTTTATATCGAAAGAACTTTAAGCGTATGGCAAAAATTTAACAATAACAAAAAAAAAATATAATGAAAATGCTGGAAGTTTTTTCAAAAAAACGTAGAATTATACGAAGTAGTTACACGTCTTGGTAGCTGGAACTTACAAGAGTAAGACAGTTTTAATTGAAAGATAATCTAAAAATTGCAGATGCAAGAGTTCGTTGAAATTACGACAGTTGACTAATTTTGTACAATAAAGCATCGAATTTTTTTTTTCGAGTTACTATTATCAGTTACCATTAAGAACCGCTATTGCAGTTTATCATATTTCCAATGTAAATAAAAACGCTCGACTTTACTGTACATTTCTTTCAATGGCGATCCTCGTAAAGTTCCCTCGGGATCAAAAAACTGGTATTTCTAAAATTCGATAGACAAACGATGACTCGATGACGAATCGTCTATAGTGAATTCAATCCTCTTCAATCCTTTTCTTCTGAATCGCAGCATTCCAACTACTTGACCAAAGAATAAAAAAAAAGAACTAGGGAATTTTTGTTTCCAGTGATTGCGTGTCGATAACCAAACGTAGTGTCTAGGCATCATGTGATTTCGTGTAACTACCGCGTAATTCGAGAGAAAAAAAAACCGGACGCAATGGGATATAATAATAATTGTTCGCTCTCATCGAGTAAATCTTCTATAGAATGAGATCAAAACGATTGGAAATTGATTGTTTTCTTAGTGAAGTGACGACATTATAATTAAAATAAGCGCCACACTGGTAACATTTTTTTAGCTTTTTATAAACGAATAAAATGCATCTGAAAAAATTTCACTAGTCTGCATTAGGTGTATAATTGCGGAGAATAAAAAAAATGTGAAGAAGATGATCGGACCTCCTCACTTCATTAAGAAAAAATGATAATTTACCGCGGTCTTTCTTATCTCGCGGCGACATTGCGCGGACCTTATAATGAACGCGTCACCTCCTTATATACAAGCATGTTGTAAAAGTGCACACGAGCTCGCGGTGGATGTCTAGAAAGAGAGAGAGAGAGAGAGAGAGAGAGAGAGAGAGAGAGAAGAGAGAGAGAGAGAGAGAGAGAGTGCGAAAGAAAGAAGTATATATACACTGTTGACTTTACGGGCGATACGTGCACCTAAAAAGTAAAAAAAAAAGATAATGAATTATGGTAAATGAATAATAACAGCGCGATCGAATGTCATATGCATATGTATACCCATCTTTGAATACGTGTATGTGTCGCATCAACGAGATATATAAATATATGAATGCCAAATCGCCAGCCACGTTTCCTATATATATATATATATTCGATCGAATCGAGTGATGACGCGTTCGACGATTGTACATTACCAAAAAAAAAGAAAAAAAAATAATAAGGACGAAGCAGAAGATAAAGAAACTACAAGATAAAAAAAGAAAAACTACCAATGCAACAGAAAAAGCCCTGTGTCTCTTACTACTCATTATCGATTCTTCTATAGCTTTCTCTTCCTTTAATCTCGCGCGACGAAACGCGGCGCGCGCACTGCACTGCACACATACGTAAAATAAGCGTAAGCGCGCGCGCGCGCGCAGTTGCCGTTGTCGCGGGGTGCGGGCGATCGATCTTTTCTCACCAACCACCACACCTCTACGCCCACCCGAGATTGCAACGGCAATCGTTATACAGTGTGTCCGAGAGAACAAAAAAATAAAAATAAAAAAGCCAAAAGAGCGACGACCAATCGATCGACACGACGACGACGACGACGACGACGTGAGCAAGAATTCTAGCGAGAGGATAGGGAGTGAGGAGGCAGGAGGATGTATAGAAAGAACGCAGTGCGAACACGGAATAAAAAGAATGGGAGATATATTACGCATGTATATGTACACGATGACGAAAGTAAACGTGGCGAGAGAGAGAGAGTGAGAGAGTGGGGGAGAGAGAGAGGGAGTACTGAAAAATGAAGCAAAATTGAGAACAATATCGAAGAAAAAGTCGACTACATAAGCAAAACACAATGTTATTATGAAAACGATTACTTAATAAAAAAGACGAATCTTGTCTGTTGTTACTTCTGATATACCTAGTACGAATTTTTTTGTATATGTTTTGAAAGAATTTCTTTTATATGATTTTTTATTTTTTGGCTTTCATTAGTGTAGTTGTATATTTTTGAAGATAAAAATTGCTGATAAATTTTTTGTTTGCAAGTAATATTTGGTGATAAATTTTTTAGTTTAAAATTTCATTTATTAATAATATGAGAGCTTAAGACAAATTATGATTGTTTTTTCAAATTACTTTATTTTTGACAAATGATTTATGTGAGCAAAAATTAAATATTATTTCTATGATTCTCTTGTTTTTTCAATGAGTGATGCACTGTACCTAAATAAAATTTTTATAAATACAGCTCCTAAGTAAGTACATGTAAACATGAAAATAAATATTTATTTTTCTTTCGAGCCTTATTATAATGAATATACATAAATATTTTTTCTTTTTTAAACAGACAATGTAATTCACATAGCAGTTATTTGGTTTCATAATTAATATATTATAGTATTCAAATTATTACAGAATCAGCCGATGATTTGCCTTTAATCATACTTACCTGTCCACCTACACATCAAATTTAGCTCATTTTATTCAATAAGTTTAGAGTCTTTTCCAGTGGATTAAAAATTTTCGTTTTATAATTGCCAAACACATAAAGAATACACTATAACGGGATTACAAATTTGGAGAAACAGAAAAAAATAGACGATGGCATCGGAATTTGAACCCGATTCGTCCGGACAAGAGTCGAGCGCCCTAACCACGGGGTTACCAATCGCACTATCACCTGGCCCTATTGTATGCGTGATTTCCCGGAATGCCGGTACCACAGGGCTCTACTATGCGCCGACTAGCGCCGAATCTGTGTTCTCCGTTATAACACACATACATTATAAATAAAACAATATTATTGAATTACAAAGCAAAACGATTGAAGAGAAAAAACAATTATATTTTATTTGATCTTATTTTTTTTTTACATATAATTGCCATAATGATACTTTCTACAGTATTCTGATACGTATCGACGTATATGAATGTTGTAACTATGATATTTAGGTACTTTATAACAAATATTGATATAAAAAAAATTTTAATTCGAAGAGTTTTTTACGTATCTTCTTCCCAAACAGTTTCCGTAAGAATCGCTATGTTGTCCAATCCCCGCATCGGTGCATATTCAAGATTCCACATGAGATTGGTAAATACCACTGAAAACATAATATCTTCATTAGTAACTGAAGGACTGTGCATTACTTATACTTAGATTATTTATAAGACCATCATTTTAATAATTCATATAATCTCCTATAAAACGTTAGGTATTGATAAATTTTGAATCAGTATTCCAATCAAAGTAAGGAAAGAATCAGTCATGGTTTTCAGTACGAATAACTAGATATTATATACAAATAGACTCGTTAATTGTAATTTTCATAGCAATCTTAATCTACCTTACATAAGCATCTATTTTACTATCACGAATTTCAGGAACCCGTCCCTTTATTGCAACTTTTTTATCAACCAAATATTCAACGAAAATCACTTACGCATCTCGCCCTGGTGCAAATCGGCAATCAACTCAGGACACGAGCTGTTACACGGATTGATGGGCGTGAGCCTCAGTTGCGTCGCGCCCCTGAGCTGTGCCAGCGCTATCAGACCGGAGTCCAGCTCCACCCTCTTGTAATTCGGACTATTGTAATCCGATGACATGAGGACCCAGTTGAAGTGCGCTGGTGATACGGTGCTGGAGAGGAAGTAGGGCCTTTGATAGTACTTGCGCAGCACTTTCACTGCGTTGATGTCGCAGTTCTGCCAGTGGACGAACCACTTAGCCACCCCGGGCGAATGCACGCGGCGCAGAAAGGCCGCGAGGTCCGACGAGCCGGTGCGGAGGTTCGAGGTCAAGGCGCAGGGGACCGTCTCCATCAGGCGCTCGTTCTCGAGGTAGAGCTGGAATGAGAGTTAGAGGGTGGTTAGATATGTGGGTGTAGAAATTTTCTGATTTACCTTTTGTTTTGACCAAAAAGTGTTATTTTCAAAGAAAAAGCAGCACTCAAGTTGAGAGTTATTGGAACGTCGATATCTATAAATTAGGATTAGTTTAACAGTATTTTAAGTAGTTAAATTTATCCTCAAATCGTAATTACATTTAAATAATTCTATGATATTCTGTATAGCCTCAATTCCTGTCATGAGTACTACTTGTCCAATCTCGATCTTTTAATAATAAATTATTACTTGGAATTCTCGTCGTTAAATAGATCACTTATCATATGAATGGTAACTTAAAATTTTACTTACATGAGTTATGTTATCGAACCAGAAGAAATCCGTGTTCATGGCGGTCCAGGAATTCATGGCGTCCGTAATGATAGCAGGTGCGTCTCGGTTAAAGTAATTGTCCACTAACTGGCGATAACGAACGTCGGATAGACGATCGATAGTCTCCAGGGCTTCGCATGCCTGAAATCATTTGCATCGGAATTGACATTTAAACTAAGTTACACTGGTAGATTTCGTCTATAGGGAGAAAAGAAATTCTTACAATTGATAAATAAAACGCCTACGTGCAATTTTTACGTTACTATTTTCATTGAAAACGCGAAAATGCTTAATCTATGAAATAAATTAACTTATTTATTTGTGCGAATTATATAAAAGGTAGGTCAATCGTATGTTCGCATCTGGATAGAATTGATCTATATCGCTTTAATTATTTTTATATTATTGTGTCTTCAATTATAACCATTTTAGAATACTAAAATTCATTTATAGTTTTATTAAGATCAAAAATTCAATTGAAACTGAATTTCAATTATTTATCAAACTAGAGAGTAGTATCAAACTAGTAGATGGCGAGCTGCTCCTATACCAACTCGCTACTAAAAACACTTATTGTATAATATAAGTAAGGGCTTGTCATACACTCGATTATACAGAATTTCTGTCATAATCTTACCCTCTCCGATATCTGATATCTTCTCCAAAATAAAACAATGGAACAAATTATAATGATTGTTGTATTAATTTGTTGTATTAATTAATGTGGCCATTATGCAGAGTTCTAACAACCGGAATCATTTGATTTCTAAATCTTGCGAGACGATTATGTATACATCAATTATTTATCAAACTAATCATAATTATTAAATAAATAGAAATAGAGGCGTCCAAACTTCGATCCAACCATAACGCATAAATGCGCTGCCCTCTTTTTACAATGAATTGCTATCAATTTATAAATTGAAATTGCATATTTCACAGTTCGACAAACCAATTCCCAAATCCCCGCGAAATCGCATCAAATCATACAATCACACTCGACTTAACCTCCTCTCCCACCCTTCCATAATTTTAATCCTTACCACGCAATCCTCCTCGGTGACTGCGTAATCATTGTAGAACGGATTATTCATCATGCAGTTTTCGTAGTAGAGCGGCTGCCAATTCCAGATCGGCAGAGCCTTAATCATGAGCAGCCGGCCAACGGCGGTGAGATGAGCACCAAAGTAGTCCATCTGGGCGGCGAGACAGACGAGTGTGCCGATGGCGACGAGGACGAGGGTCGCCTGGAACACGAGCTGCAGCCAGGATCGACGCATCGCCGCGACCAGCGGCTGGCAGATGATGTCCATCTCCTCCTCGGTGAAGCCAGCCTGCTGGCAGTATCTGTACAGGAGGTGGGGTATAGAATTATTGTTGTTGTATTGTGATAAAGGTGGTTGATGGACTGTGAGTCGTGCAGGCCTGAGATAAGCGGAGTGTAGTAGGCTGGAAGGATCGCGTTGGGGTTACGAGGTCGTCTGCAGGCTGCGAGATAAGAGGGTTCATAGAAGGTAACTGGTTTTACGATCGCGTGAATTAATTTCAGAATTAATTTCTTTTCTGATTTTATGTGCATTGTTTCAGAAGATTTACGTACATTTATTAAAAATTAATGCTTGCTAATTTTTTATTTATTTACAATTATTAAGACTTTGAAATATTTGATAATTTAAATCAATTTTCAACTCAGATAGTCAAGCATTAAAATGTGTTTCAAATTTTTTTAAGGTTGCTCCGGTAAATTTCGAATACTTTTAAAAGCATTTTATTCATATTTTTTTAGCTAGGGTCACCGAATGAACTATGGAGAAAAAAATTTTGGTACCTAAGGGTCCCGGGTTCGATTCCCGCTACCGTAAAAAAGCCAGTACCACTGAAAAATGAATTTTTCATGTGCCTACTTTCACCGTGGTCTCGGTGGTTCGGAACCCACTTGAAATTAGGTACAGTAGTTGGGGAGGTAGCGTCCTCCAACTATCTATAGGCTTCGCTAAATGATTGAGTATAAATAAAAAATGAACATTGTGCCATGGCTGATATGACCTAGTTGTCAGAAGCCAATAAAAATTATACGGAACATCTACTGAAAACACTCATTCTATAATATAAGGATAAGGACTTTTCAGACACTCGATTATACAGAATCTTATTTCTGTCATATCCGTATCCACTCCGTTATCCGTGTTTCTCTCCAAACCAAAAAATGGAAAAAATGATCGCAATGTACAGCAACGTCGCGTACTTTCTTATATGTATGCTTTTAATTTATATACTTACGAGATAAATACAAAATCTTCTCGAATTAGTTAGAAATCAAAACGATCCACGTCAAAACGTCCATTAATATGAATATAAATAATTATAAGATAATAAATAAGCTTTTTTATCCGACTATTTTGCATTATTACATGGCAGCAACGGGTAATAATAGATAACATTTTAATGTAGTACAAAACAGTTAAGTAAATTGAAAAACTTTTCCAATAAAGATTGTGTACAAATAATTCAGACAAATCTATTGTTTCATAGTTAAACATAATTTTAAATTTGTATCCATTTTCCATAGAAAATATTTTAACTTTTACTTTGGTCTTTTAATTTATAATATAATGAAAAAATTTAATAATTCATTCGCGCCACGTCTCCCAATTCACTTAATTTTCAAATTCGATTGTAATAGAAATTCGCTATCAACTCCTCTGTCAACAAAATTTGCACCGAACTTGACAACAAATTTTTATGCTTACTCTATCCATCCATCAATATTGAATTTATTCCTCGCTTTCGCCTTTTGTACAACCACCCACTCTATATACACACACCTCGCCTCCAAACCACCCCAATAATACACCCGGTCTCTCCACAACCAAACCCACAACCACCATTATTATAAACATTATCACTAACTTATAAAACGCGTTGAGCTCGTCATCGATGAGCCGCAGCTTCTCCGCGTGGGTCATCTCATGGGGCTCCTTAGCCGCGAGCTTCCTCGGCGGCTTCGCGCTCTTGGTACTCGACATCATTTAGGCTTGTTCTTCTTCTCGGCGATTCCTCCCTCCTGCAAAGTACAAACGCACCTCTTGTCAAGACTAAAGCACGACGACTGCTGCGGGGGGTGAACGCTCGCTATCGCACGCTATCGAACGACATCGGTGGCGGGACGGTGCATGCGTCGAGGATGCGCGCGCAGCAGCGGATGCGAGGGCGTATTGATCTTCCGCGAGAGAGACAGAGAGAGAGAGAGAGAGAGAGAGAGAGAGAGTTCTTTGGATGATTTGAAAGGTGCGAAGGTGATGTTTAGTGGTAAATTTGATGGTAGAGGATCGAAAATGTTTATGTTCTATTGGGTTATACTAAGAACGGTAGATTCCTTATCTTTAGCAGAAAATAATTTTATGACGATCTCCAGAGATTTTGTCAAAATGGCTAGACAATTGATGGAAATGGGGAAAGATTGATTTATAAATAGGAGAAAAAATAAAGATTTTCGCCAGGGCAAATAAAATTTTAGAGAATAAATGATGGTAACACTCTCTTACAGGGGTCACATCCGATATACAGGCAGACAAAGTTTTAGTTTTTCAAACTATTTTAAGGT